>ML792433.1:118601-140881 GCA_009831015.1 Picea engelmannii | reverse complement strand
AGATTGAGGCTCTCCAGAAGAAAGGTCTTCCTGGTCTGAAGGTAATCAATGATAAATTGATGACACTCCCAGACTACAAGAAGAGATTGGCCGATGTGGCTAAGGATAGTTCAAAGTTTGCAGGAATTCAAGGGAGCATCACTGGCAAGGAATTTTTAGATGCACTTCAGTGGGACATCAGTATCCAACATGATATTCGATACATCTTCCTCACCAAACCTACCTTCGCCAAGTACACATAAATGGATGAAGTGTATCGAAGGCTACTCAAAGTCAACGTGCCCAGTCATCTCTGATGGGATGAACTCTGTGAAATGATCGAGTAGTAGATGATTTGTCCTAGTCCAGTCATTTTTCCAGTCAGATGAGGTTGTGCAGAGGCTTCATCAATGACCCACCCAGAAATCAACATGTACTTACACCACATCATCAAGCAATTCCTAGATTTAGGAAATTTGTTAAGTTAGTTAATCTAAAATTAGATTTAGCATGTCCTGATCATTAATGACAGGATCGTTTGTAATTTGAGTTATAAATACTTCATCTTTCGAAGTATTGGTGGTTGTTGATCTTCACACCCTGACGCTATCAGACTGTAATATTTTTGAAGAGATCTTCCATTAATAAAAAGGAGGCACTTTTACAGGACTCTTCCGTGTATTCACTGGTGATGTTTTTCTCTCTAAGTTGCATGTTATTCTCGCTTTGTTATCATATTGTTTTCTAAATCTAATCTTTAGAAGTAACGAAAGTTGCAGGATTTATCTCGTATACCCTGTTTCTGACTCGAATGATTTTAGTGTTTTATCTTCTGGTGTTTTCAATAAATAAATTCTTAACTGCTTCTTTGTTGAAATTATCTTTCTCGTCTTTTCTGTTATTCATCATTTATGCTACTAAAGAATCCAGTGATTATATTATCTCGCCCTGTGAAAGTTTCCCTTTTTGTTTCTGGTTTGGATTTCATATTTTATTCAAGACACAGACCCCATAGCCCAATGGGTGTGTAGACTGTCTCAACCAACTCTACAAACACTGTGACAACAAAAACTGACCTATTTATTTACCTAGCCTAGTATTTAAAATTTGAAACATAGCTAAATCATATAGAGAGATCCCTCTATGAAGTTGGAAGGGATAAATCCCATATTCAAAAGCAGTTGGATAAAGTTACCTTAGTAGATTTCTTCTGCTGTCAACCTCTAGGAAATTTACCAAGTGCTAACATAGTGGCGACTCCACTGGGGAAGAACAAAACTAAAATTTTATAACTTCACGTTTTCTTTTCCTAGAAGAAATTTTGTTCCTGAGATATTGAAGTTTGTTCCTGAAAGATTGAAAATTTGAGAAAGAAAGTAATGGTTAGAGGTTGATTAAAATTTGTACATATTATTTTCGGACTCATAAAACTAAAAAGTATATATATATAAATAAAAAAGAAATCTGGCTCCCAAGAAAGTTTATACTCGATCTCATTTAGACCTAGAACCTGCGATAGTGATAGATAACCCGAAACAATTGCTTAGGAAAAAGACCGTAGCTGAAGGCTCAGTGAGTCATACTCCCTTTCATAAGTCCCTTTCCTTTTCAGGGGAACCCGTTACCTTTCAAAACCCTGACTTTGGCACCTTTTCCAGAAAACGCCTGGTTAGAACTCGGTTCGATAGTTTTGTGACTGGAATCATTTTCGACCCAACCGTTTTGCAACCCCGAACCCCTGAAGTTCTATCTCCCACTGCTAAACCGCAAACCACTCCCTCGGTGCTATCTAGTCCCTCCTCATCCTCGTCTTTAATCACTACCTCTCCAATCATCCAATTTGTTATCCCACCTCCTCCACCCATCATGGCGGCTAGATATGATCCCTTGGTGTTGGCTGGGCCTCTTCATGCCATGCCTCAAGACTATCAAATGATACTTCCACAGTTCAACGCAACAGGACCTCTAAACGCCCAACAACACGTTGATAAAATGATTGATTATTTTGATTTGCATGAAGTAGATGAGGCTGACGTTCAAATGAGATTGTTTGCCCAAAGTTTGACAGGTGACATTAAAAAATGGTATAAAGGTTTAAGTGCTGCCTCCATCCTTAACCTTACCGCATTCCAAAGGAGTTTTCTACACAGATGGGAGGTAAGGAAAAACCCTCTCCAAATATTGTCAGAATACAAAAATATTAGAAGAAATCAAGGTGAGACAGTACAAGATTACTGCACTCATTTCAATAACCTGTACAACGCAATCCCAACTGAAATCAAACCTCCACAGGGTTTGGAATTGATAAAATTCCCTGATGGTTTTGACGCTAACATGTCATACCAACTAAGGGAAAGAAATTCTACCACCCTGGAAGATATGCAAAAAAGTGCAATAAGTGTGGAAGCCAATTTGTTGGAAAAAAGGGCACGTCAGAGGTCAGAGAGGAGAGTCACAATTAAAGAGGAACCTTCCACATCAACCTCAGATTCCAAATTGGATTCTTTGTCCAGAGCAATGGAAATAATGATGGAAATACTTACTGTGTCAGAAAGAAATCCTCCAAGAGACAACCCACCTGCTCCTCAGGTTCGGAGTCCTAACTTCAAGAGAAACCCTCCTCAAATTAGACAGAGAGATCCTAGGGATCAAAGAGAGAAGAGAGGTCTGAATCAGTAGATCAGACCTCCCCTACAAGAAAATTATGCTAATGAAGGGGAGGAAGTGATTGAGGAACTAGAGGATACTCACATAAATCTCATGGGAATTCATGATAACAAAGCTATTTTCCTTACCCAAGAAGAGCAATAACTTTTTCTTCTCAATCAAACAAAAGTAAGTGAAGAAGTTGAAGATGCAGAACAAAAGGCATTCAAAAATTCCATTTTGGAGGTACACCGACAGTATAATCTGCGGAGTAAAAAGACAGAAGGGAGTTCCCAAAAAAATATGATTGAAACGAAGAAGGTGACCGAAACCAAGAAGGCCTTTGAGCCATCTGCCAAGCATATTCCTGAAAAGAGCACTGTCGAAGTTCCCGTGAAGAAAAGCCTTACTATTCTGAAAAGATCGTCACAGCCTGAGGTCTCACCTACTAATCCACCAAATACTTCTGGCCAGAAGAGTATGGTGGACAAACCAGAATTGATGAGCTAAGGTAGAGATCCTACACCTTTCAGCCTTGAGGGGGAATTAGCCAAAGTAAAAATTCCCATTCCACTTTCTGAGTTGATGAACAAAGATGTTTATCATTCACAGGTGATTAAAGCACTGACCATTGAACCTGACATAGGAATGAAGGCCTTAACCATTGGATCAACAAATCATTCAGATACCGTGAACCTTACAGATGATCAACCTGAACTTCTATTCAGACCTGAAGTAGATGGGCGAGACGATAATGGTGATGTCGCTCCTTTTTACATCAGTCTAAACATACATGACCTGATCTTGCATAACGCTATGCTGGATTTGGGTGATTCCCACAATCTGATGCCTAAAGCAGTGATGGAGAAACTGGGACTAGAGGTCACCATACCTTGCAAGGATTTACACTCATTTGACTCCAGTAAAGTTAGATGTATTGGTTTGATCAAGGACCTATGTATCACCCTGGTTTAGATTCCTACAAAGAGCATGGTCATGGATGTGGTAGTTGTAGACATCCCTCTGAAGTATGGAATGTTTCTATCCCGGTCTTGGGGGGCTAAGTTGAGAGTTACCCTGCAGCTAGATATGTCTTATGCCAGTATCCCAGTTTTTCGGGCAACAAAGAAGGCTATACAGAGAAACATTGATGAAATACATAGTCAGTAGCCAGGAAAAACCACACAAATATCCTCTTTACTCCATGCATTCTGACTTGGATTCTTTTATCCTATATAATGATGGTGACACGGGAGAGCAAAACCCTCAGCTGGCAGAAGATACATCTGGTCCAGATGAAGGCCAAGAAATCATTGAGGTAGCAAGGATGAAAAACGTGATAACTGAAGAATTACTGGCAGATTTCTAGAGCATGGATTTTGATGGAGCAGTAAGCAAAGAAGGAGTCGGAGCAGGAGTTTGGATGCATAATCACAGAAACAGGTATTCATAAAACCATTCTTACAAATTAAATTTCCAATGCACTAACAATATTGCCGAGTACGAAGCCTTGATGCTCGGTCTGAAGATTTTGAAAAGAGTTGGTGCTAAACAGATTATGGTAAGAGGTGATTCTGAGTTGATAATCAAGCAAATCAAAGGTGAGTATGTTGTGAAACACCCACGTCTTAGAGCTTATAGGAATGTTTTTATTGATGCCCTTAGATGTTTCACTGAAATGGAATTGCAGGTAATGCCGAGGGGACAAAACATTTTGGTGGATGGATTGGCTATGTCAGTAGCCACATGTAAGATTCCTTTCCTCTCGACTCGCCCATACACAGTGGAGGTAAAATGCAGACCAACCGTTCCCGATAATATCAGGTACTAGCAAGTGTTTGGTAATGATGATCAAATCGAAGACTTTCTGCAGTGTAAAAATGATTTTGAATGTACAAATATAGATTTAGAGAACGAGGATGAAAATGTAAATAGGTCTGATTTTGAAATTGATAGTGTAAATAGCATAGATTTAGGAGAATTAGGCAATGATGATATGGAGACTGATATTTTTCATTTGAAAAGTAATGTTTTACCTAGGGGCCTAGTTCCTTTAGAGGACTTTTTTGATTTTAACGACGTAGCCAAAAAACCAAAAATTGAAGCCAATGGACAAGAGGTGGAAGATTGTAATATTGGGACCGAAGAGAAACCCAGGATAGTCAAATTGTCTAAATCATTACCCCCTGAGAAAAAAATCAAATACATTGAGCTGTTCAAAGAATATTCAGATGTCTTTGCCTGGGGTTATGAGGATTTGAAAGCTTATGATACCAACATCATACAACACAGGATTCCAATAAAAGAAGACCAAAAACCATTCAGACATAAACTTAGGAGGATAAATCCCAAGTTTCTCCCTCTGATAGAAAAGGAAATCAAAAAAATGTACGATGCCAAAATCATAGTCCCGTTGCGTTTTTCCAAATGGGTCTCTAATTTGGTCCCTACATGTAAGAAATCTGGGGAAATCAGGCTTTGCATATATTTTCTAAATTTGAGTAAGGTTTCCCTGAAGGACAATTACCCCTTGCCCAAAATGGACCACATCCTACAAAGGGTGGTCGGATCCAGTCGAATCTCTTTGCTGGACGGGTTCTCGGGTTATAATTAGGTCCTAGCTCACCTGGATGACCAAGACAAAATTGCTTTCACCACACCATGGGGCACTTTCATGTATGCGAAAATGCCTTTTGGTTTGATGAACAATGGAGCCACTTTCCAGAGAGCGATGGATATCTCCTTTGTGGAAACATCGGGTAAGTTTATTGTTGTCTATTTGGATGATGTAACTATGTTTTCCCAATCTGATGATGAACACCTGCAACACATCAGACGAGTCTTCGAGAAATGTAGAAGGTTTGGGATTTCTTTAAATCCTAAGAAAAGCCTTTTCGGACTAGAGGAAGGAAAACTGCTAGGACACATCATCTCCAAGGATGGAATCAAAATAGACCCCAGCAGAATCGAGGCCATACAAAAATTAGAACACCCAAGAAACATCAAAGAATTACAGTCTTTTATTGGGAGAATAAATTTTCTACGAAGATTCATTCCCAATCTGGCAGAGCTCCTCATAAACATTACAAATATGCTAAAAAAGGATGTGAAAATAAAATGGGACTCTGAGTCCATACAGTCTTTCGAACAAGTCAAAAGAGCACTCACAGAGGCCCCTGTCTTGATCAGTCCCGATTTTACTAAGGATTTCTATCTTTTTTCTTTCGCTTCTGAACATACTATAGCAGCGGTATTACTACAAAAGAACAGTGAAGGGTATGAACAACCCATAGCTTTCTTTAGTAAAGCGTTAAGAGACGATGCTCTGAATTACAAGATAATGGAGAAACAAGCTTTTGCCTTGGTAAAAGATATAAAAGATTTTAGGGTCTACATTCTCCATTCCCATACCATTGCATATGTTCTGAATGCAGTGGTAAAAGACATATTGACCCAGGACAATCCGGATGGAAGAAGGGGAAAATGGATTGCTGTCATTTTAGAATACGACATAGAGATTAATCCTACGAAACTAATCAAAGGTCAAGGCCTAGCAAAATTAATGGCTGAATCTAATTTCCATGCTCTTGACATTAATTTTTTAGCTGCAGCAGATGAATAGGGCGAGATGGAGACTCCAAGCGTGAGAGAGGTATTTCTAAACTCTCCATGGTACGCAGACCTTATATTTGTTTTGCAAAATTTACAAGCTCCCCCTGGTTTGACTAAGACTAAAGCTAGATTTTTGAAGTTGAAAGCCTTAAAATTCTGTATTCTAGAAGCCAATCTGTATTGGAAAGATCCTAGAGGTATTATGTTAAATTGTTTATTGAAAGATGAAGCTGATAAAGTGTTACAATAATTTCATGTAGGAAAATGTGGTGGCCATCTGAACTGGAAGGTCACAGCCAACAAAATCCTCAGAGCTGGTTTCTATTGGCCCACCCTATTCGCCGATGTACATCGTACAGTGACAGCATGTCAATAATGCCAGTTGTTTGAAGGAAAAAGGAAACTCCTTCCTCTCCCCCTGAAACCGATCTCAGTTGAAGCCCCTTTCCAACAATGGGGATTGGACTTCATTGGAGAAATACACCCTCCTTCTTTAGGCCATCACAGGTGGATTCTCACCGCCACAGATTATTTTACCAAATGGATTGAGGCAGTACTAAGCAGGAAATCCACTGACTCATTTATTATCAAATTCCTTGAAAATAATATCCTGTCTCGCTTTGGATGTCCTAGAAATATTATAACTGCCAATGCAGCTGCTTTTCGGTCAAAGAAACTCGTAGATTTCTGCAACCAGTACCACATTGGTTTGGGACATTCCACATCTTACTACCCTCAGGGGAATGGGCTGGCAGAATCTTCAAACAAAACCTTGGTGAACATCATCAAGAAAACGTTGCAGGAAAACAAGAAATCGTGGCATAACAAGTTGGTGTTTGCATTATGGGCTGACAGACTGACCACCAAAAGGTCAATTGGTATGTCACCATACCAGTTGGTCTATGGCATAGAAGCAGTTTTCCCCACTTCCTTAGGGGTCCCAGTCATGAAGTTGCTTCAATATGTACAAGCCGAGACAAATGACTCACAGAGAAGGATCAACCAGATGATCCATTTGCAGCAGTCTAGGGAAGAAGTTTTCAACAAGACTCAGGTAATCCAAGAAAGCGTCAAGAGGATCTTTGACAAAAGAACCAAGGAAGATGATTTTGAGCTAGGAGATTTGGTGTTGAGATGGGACGCCAGAAATGAAGACAAGGGAAAGCATGGAAAATTTGACAGTCTGTGGAGAGGACCATACATGATTCAAGCATTCAGGGGAAACAACACTTTCTTTCTAAACAATGTTGATGGGACAGATCTACCAGGAGGACCTGTAAATGGCAGAATGCTGAAGCATTATGTGCCACCCCAATAGAGACTCTAGTTTTCACTCTCCATTGTACATACCATTTTTATTTTCGAATGCATTTTCTGAGAAAATAACATTAGTCAGTTGGTTGAATCCTGAAGAGAAGGTCCTAAGCCGCTGACCACTGTTCTTCCAATTTTGAGAATAAAACCAACAAAGGCTACTAGGTAGAAATTTTCAAAATGACAGGAATCAGGATTCTTGGCACTTCACATGGAAAGTACCATCCCCATGTGGAGACGTTGTTATCACCCTATAAGTTATAGGATCAACTGGTGACTGGGATATTATCTGTCTCTAGTGTTTTTTGTTGACAAATGATTTTTCATTCTGCAAATAATTTGAAAAAAAAAAAAAAAGAGGGCATAAAAGAATTTCAATAAAATCCCCATGAAATAATAGTAACTTGGTCCATACCTTTCAAGCATGGCCAAGTTCTTTTTAAATTGATGTTGATAGGGTAGTGAACGAGTCTGTCTAAACAATTTAATCTTAGCTAAAGTTTCTAGGTTAGATTAGTGAATAAATCTGGCTAGACTGTCTAATCTTGGTTAGATAGCCCCAGGGTAGAGTAATTTCTTAACCCAACAGTCTAATCTGGGTTAATTTTCATAGGAAACTAGGTTAGAATATAGGCTAGTTGCTTTGTTGCTTCATTTCAATAAGAACCAGTTTGATGATCAATGTTGCACCATGATTTGGATACCTAAAATGTTATTCAACTAACCCCTTGGTGGTGTAGACATGAAAAGCCTTGGAGAAAAACCCGTGAAAAAGAACTTATCCTAAGTTTTTTAGGCGCATGTATTTTCTGCACCCTTACTTATGCTCCGATCATGTATCAATGGTCCAGATGATCACGCTCAGATCTATGGTGGACAGGTCTTTACGGACCCCCCCGACCTTTCTATCTTTAACGGAGGGGGGGGGTTCGGAATCGCTGACAAGACCAGCATGCATCTGGACAGCTCAGGATCAATCCCTCAAATATATGATCAGTATTGGATTTTGAACCCCCCTGTCTATTCTTCCTTTAATAGAGGGGGGGGTCTGGAATGTGTCATAAACAAAGTGCATAGATCTGCGGCTCAGAAGTAGGCGTGCAGATCAACGACCCAAGATGTATTTCAGACCCCCCGGACTGATCTGCCTTTAACTGATGGGGGGGGGTCTGGAATGGTATACTTCTTATGGCAGGTCCCTCTTTATACGTGGCAGCGATCTAATGGCCCCGATTCCCATCATCTCCTACTATCTGACAGACCTTCGTCACCTCTGGACGTCACCATCCACATTTCCCAAAATAGTCACATCCCATAACTTTTGTCAGTCCTTCCCCCCCATTCGCTCATGGCACACCCCCTCACTATGACCTTTACCTCCAATCGATAGCTGCCACATCATCCATCCATATCCCTTAGTCACTGTCACCTGCCATCTCACACACTAAGTGATCTGTTGGCCATTTATTACTGGATGACCTATCCGTTAACTAGTTGACCTGTCTCTTGTGCCCAATGGACACCCATTTACTAAAAACTACCCTTTTTCTTCCTGTTCTCACCATTTACCCACTCATCACACCAGAGAGATTTACCCCATTTTCTCCTCCATTACAATCAGTTTTCCCCACCAACAACCACCCCGCTAACGTTGTTTTTCTTGCAGGTACTGTTGCAATAATGGTGCCAAAGTCCAAACAAGCAGAAGGAGAGGAGAATCCGTTTCGCCCGCCTCCTGTCGAACTTGACAGGATCCCACTGGTCGACAAAGACTGATTAATCGCAGATACAAAGTGTGATTTTGATTTCGTAGACCTTCATTCGTGGCTCAAGGAAGTATTCCTGGACCAGAGTGATGAAATCAGACACCGGGAGTCCAACTTACCCCTTTACCTTTTCCCCCAGATCCACCCTTTTATAGAGTTCACTCTCAAGTGCCAAGCCCACTACATTCCTGAGCAAAGATCCATCGTCTCCTCATCCAGAGAGATCCTTTTCCTCATCACGCCACAAATCTATTGACCAGATGATGAAAACCCCCAAGTCGAATCTGTATCACCCTTCAACCTGGAAATTCTTACAGAATTATACCAGAAAATGACTTTCCCTCAAAGGGCTCAAATATTCGAGCTTTTCCTCCCCCCATCTGCTCAATTTCCCTCCACAAATCCTCCTTATCCTTCCTCCATGTTCTCGATTAAAGGAAACCAGATCATCTCATCCCTTTGTGCTTTGTTAGGATATTATTCTGATCAGTGGGTAGATGAACCCATTATGGGTTTTCTATCCATCTTCTCTACCAATGAAAATCCCACCACCCAGTTTGACTTCAACACATTCCTGGCGAACAATATTCACGATCAGTTCGTGAATTTCTCCACAGAAGGCATGTTCTAATACTCATCCATATTGGCATACTTGTTCGTCTTCTTCCAAGTGGACAAATTCATTTTTTCGACGCAGAAGATGGATGGATATGGTAGACCCCAGGCAGTGACAGCATGGACCTCCTTGCTCAAGCACAACTCCACAGAGTTTAGCTTCAAGGAGTTAATTGATCAATTCTACCACCCTGTGGTAAGTATGCTTAGCGGCAGGCCCGAGCCTCGAATAAATGATGAAGTTCAGAGGATCCTGCATCTCTCAGATAACACAAATATGGGGGATTGGTATTTGTACCGATATTACACCGAGATCAGAGTATAAGGGTGCGAGTTGGCACCGTATAAACTTCCCAAGTACCTGCCTGTCAAAATTTTTGCATTGGAATATATAAGGCAGATTATAAATTCTGATGATATCCATTTTGTGTCACTGAAGAAAAAACAACAACTTATAATCAAGGGGCAGATTGGCTCCTTCATCTGCAACAATCATGGTGTTGGGGAAGAAGCATACAATATGTTGATGGAAATGAAGTTCTTCATGAGATTCCCATAGCATTACAATCCATGTGGGATCATCTCCGAGATGAGAGTAAAAAACAAGAACATCCCATATGTTCATGAAGCTAGGCCTGAAGTTGAAAAATTTGCAAACCAGACATTATGGGAGCCTAACACATTGGTCAAAGTAGAACAACAGAGTCCCCCAGCCACTATGTCACAAACAACCATGCCACAGGTTCTGAAAGAGAAAAGGCCTAGGAAAGATTTATCTCCGCCTGTCACAGAGGTATCGTTAGAAGAATTCCAGTTGCATACCAAGAGGCCTAAGACTTTTGCAGTTCCTGGCCCGACTGGGGGAAAAGAAGCCCTGTCTACTATAGTGACCAAATTTGATAGGCCACCCTACGGTTCGAGCCTCCATAAGGTCATAACCTTAGCATTGCCGGAAAAATCTACAGATTCTCCATTGACCACCCTACCAGGCAAGGTGGGACCGAAGCTGAGTATCTTCGAAAAGTATGAGCTCATCAAGAAAAGGAACCAGACCCTGACCAACAGTACTTGCACCCAGTTCTGGAAGCAGATGTCGACTGCACAACATAGGTTTCTATCGACATTCAACACCGAGAAGGGCATAATTCATATGGCATTCCTCCAGGCACAGGTACCAGATCCAAAGGTGATCACTGACTATAAAAGGGCCACCTTTGAATTCTAGATGAAGGACATGCATCCAGCCAATCAGATGGATCTGCACAAGAAGACAGGGGAAATGGTCTTTTACACGTTGGCGCATGCTTCCACTACTGCGTCCAAAATGCAAGTGTCCCTGAACAATGTTCAAACACAACTCAAGTTGGAGAAGATATCATCCTTTTCCAAGGACAATAGGATCAATACTTTGGAGGAGATGGTCCTCAAGATTGGTTACGATCCTTCGAACATGAAAGAAGCTAAGGAAATGATAAAGAAAAAGAATGTTGACATAGCCTCCTTGAGGAAACAACTGAAGCTCCCGCCCACAGAGGATTCGCAGGCGAAGGAGATAGCAGAGAAAGAAGGAGAGAAAGATGAAATGCTCAAGCTGCTCATGGAGCAGAACACACAACTTAAGGAAATGGAAGTTGAAATGGAGAAGCTATTAAAGGATAAAGAGAAACTGAAGCCAATGGAAGTCATTCCATTGAGTGTTATTCCAATTTCAGGAGTGAGCACAACATCAGTGACAGAAGTCCCATCCGCGACTCCATTGACATCCCTAGAGAAGGCAGTCGACCTAGCTAAGTCTATGGAAAAGATGAACCTGCAGGAAACAGAGATCAGCAGGCTCAAAAAGGAGATTGAGAACCTTCAGGAACTCAAATCTTCCTTTCAGACTAGCCTCTCCAAGGAAAAGTAGGTGACAGATCAGCTCAAACAGGAGTTACAGCAGCTCCGGAAGAAAACAGTGGCAGGAAAAACTTTGGCTGAGGTTAAAGAAAGTATATGGAAAGACATCACCAAGTCCATGAATGAGATATGGCCCATGATACAGATCATGTTTGATAAGAACGAATTGGTACAGAGAAGCAAACAGGCCATCGAGAAGATAAGATCAGAATTGGGAGAAATGCCAACACAGGCAAACGAGATAATCAAGTTCTTAAATTCTAAGACCAAGGAAGAAATGGAAGAGCTGGAAATTGAAGACAGAACGGAGACCATCCTTGAGGTCAAAAGAGTTTTGACCAAGAGAGGATTAATGATTTAGCTGGAAGAAAAGGTTCAGGCCATGGACCTAGGGGTACAAAGATTCTTTAGTAATATTGAGGCTCTCCAGAGGAAAGGTCTTTCTGGTCTGAAGGTAATCAATGATAAATTGATGACACTCCCAGACTACAAGAAGAGATTGGCCGATGTGGCTAAGGACAGTTCACGGTTTGCAGGAATTCAAGGGAGCATCAATGGAAAGGCCTTTTTAGATGCACTTCAGTGGGACATCAGTATCCAACATGAGATTCGATACATCTTCCTCACCAAACCTACCTTTGCCAAGTACACATAAATGGATGAAGTGTATCGAAGGCTACTCATAGTCAACGTGCCCAGTCATCTCCGATGGGAGGAACTCTATGATCTGATGGAGTAGCAGATGAGCTATCCCAATCCAGTCATTTGTCCAGTCAGATGAGTTCGTGCAGAGGCTTCATCAACGGCCCACCCAGAAATCAACATGCAGTTACACCACATCATCAAGCAGTTCCTAGATTTAGGAAATTTGTTAAGTTAGTTAGGCTAAAAATAGATTTAGCACGTCCTGATCATTAATGACAGGATCGTTTGTAATTTGAGTTATAAATAATTCATCTTTCGAAGTATTGGTGGTTGTTGATCTTCACACCCTAACACTATCAGACTGTAATATTTTTGAAGAGATCTTCCATTAATAAAAAGGAGGCACTTTTACAGGATTCTTGCATGTATTCACTGGTGATGTTTTTCTCTCTAAGTTGAATGTTATTCTCGCTTTGTTATCATATTGTTTTCTCAATATAATCTTTAGAAGTAACGAAAGTTGCAGGATTTATCTCGTATACCCTATTTCTGACTCGAAATATTTTAGTGTTTTATCTTCTGGTGTTTTCAATAAAGAAATTCTTAACTGCTTCTTTGTTGAAATTATCTTTCTCATCTTTTCTGCTATTCATCATTTATGCTACTAAAGAATCCAGTGATTATATTATCTCGCTCTGTGAAAGTTTCTCTTTGTGTTTCTTGTTTGGATTTCATATTTTATTCAAGAGATAGACCCCATAGCCCAATGGATGTGTAGACTATCTCAACCAACTCTACAAACACTGTGACAACAAAAACCGACCTATTTATTTACCTAGCCTAATATTTAAAATTTGAAACATAGATAAATCATATAGAGAGATCCCTCTCTAAAGTTGGAAGGGATAGATCCCAGCTTCAAAAGTGGTTGGATAAAGTTACCTTAGTAGATTTCTTCTGCTGTCAACCTCTAGGAAATTTACCAAGTGCTAACACACTCCACCCCCTATTATCCTCAAGGAAATGGACTGGCAGAATCTTCCAATAAAAGCCTAATCAAGGTCATCAAAAGATTGTTGGAAGACAATAAGAGGGCCTGGGATTCAAAGCTCAAATTCTCTCTATGGTCCGATCAAGTGACAACGAAAAATTCCCTGGGCACCTCACCTTTTCAACTGGTTTATGGGATGGAGGCTATTTTTCCCACTCAACTCATGTTACCTGTAGCAAAATTCTTCCACTATCTTGAAGGAGAGCCAGATCATATGGTCAGAAGTATTCATCAAATAGTGGAGGTGCAACAGATCAGAGAACAAGTGATGGACGTGGTCCATAGTCATCAGCAGAAGGTCAAGCAGGCTTTTGACATGAAGGTCACAAAGAAGGAGTTTGAGCTCAGGGATTTGGTGCTTAAGTGGGATGCAACCAGGAAGGATTGGGGAAAACACAACAAATTTGATTCCCTCTGGATCAGACCCTTCAGGATCACTGAAGTATTCTCAAATAACACTTATAGGTTGCAGGATTTGGAGGGTGAGGAAGTCTTTAATGACCCAGTAAATGGGCAATTCCTAAAAAGATGTTTTGTTTGAGTCGTAGGCGGCTCCTCGTTTTGTAAATATTGTCCTTTTAGTTGTTTAATTATTTATTTTAGGCTTAATAGACGACTCCATATACCAACAAAAAGGCACTGAAGTTGCAAATGAGTTCTTAGAGCATCACAGGGACGACTCTATCCCCCATGGAGCCTAATGTTAGCGCAAATTCTTGCAAGATGGTGTTTTCTTCTGGTTTTGGGCCCCTAGTGTAAATGTATAGAAGTGGGGTTTGAAAACCAGTCGAGTGTGTTTTATTCAAAGGATGCAGCCATGAGCGTCGAGCACAGCCCACAAAACGAGCCCATTTTCGGCTTAAAATCAAATGAGCGGGCACTTTGTCTTTCAACGATGAGGATCCACAAAGGGGGTAGATCGATGACCATCGGGTAAGTTTGGGTCGCAAAGTTGCATGGGGTCAAGAACCTGAGCTCATATCCTATGGCCAACTCACAAAGAGATCAAGCCATTTCGACTATCTGGACTTCGGGAGAATAGAGGGTCTCCTCCTTCCACTGCATTTCAGATCCCCGAAGCCCGAAACGTCGAAAATAACTAGGACCATTGATCAAGAGATGATCTAGGCCGTCCATCCAATGGGACACGTGGCATGCGATCAAGCCATTCCGGCTATCGGGACTTCAGGAGAATAGAGGGTCTCATCCTTCCACTGCATTTCAGATCCCCGAAGCCCGAAACGCCGAAAAGAACCAGGACCATTGATCAAGAGATGATCTAGGCTGTCCATCCAATGGGACACATGGCATGGGATCAAGCCATTTTGGCTATCAGGACTTTGGGAGAACAGAGGGTCTCCTCCTTCCACTACATTTTGGATCCCCAAAACCCGAAACGCCGAAAAGAACTAGGACCATTGATCAAGAGATGATCTAGGCCATCCATCCAATGGGACACATGGTGCGCAATCAAGCCATTTCGGCTATCGGGACTTCAGAAGAGCAGAGGGTCTCCTCCTTCCACTACATTTTGGATCCCTAAAGCCCAAAACATCGAAAAGAACCAGGACTGTTGATCAAGAGATGATCTAGGACATCCATCCAATGGGATGTGTGGTGCGCAATCAAGACATTTCGACTATTGAGACTTCAGGAGAACAAAGGGTCTCCTCCTTCCACTGCATTTCAGAACCCCGAAAGAACCTTTCAAGATAGGCACAGGGTCACAGCCCATGGTCACTTTGGGTGATAGAAATAGATGTGAAAACGACCAAAGTGTCGAATTTAGCGACATAAGGGATCGATGTGTTCTCTAGGTACAAGTTCAACTCGACCTTGATCTTAGTCCCTGCTAAAAGTAAATGAAGGTGGGGGAAGGTAGTTGAAACCTCGTCTCACTCATTAAATGTAAAGCATGAAGGTCCTGGCAGGCAGTCTGCCCGAGATAGTCCTGTATGCTGGTTTTCTTCAAAGAAGTCATGCCGAGTCCTCATCTAACCAGAGGAGTCTACACATGCTATTTTAGCATTTAATGTTTCAGCTACCCCCCCTACAAAGGCCATGCAAATTTAAGGTGACGTCTTATGAAGGAGTTCAGGCCAGATTTGACTGAAGAGATGCCATGCCCTAGAAGTTCTGAGACGCCTCTGTTGGGCGAAGGTTTAGGAGTATATTTGCTCATTTTTTTGTATTTTTGTGGGGGATCGATGGTAGAGCATAGGGACGGATTGTAAAGATTTAATTTCGCCTTTGGTTCTCTGGTTATAGAGGAACATTTTGAGACTTCTTTCTTAATGGAAGCTAGCTTCTTCTTTTATTTTTCTCTCTGAATCTGAAAGCCTGGGAATGGATGATCCAGTCAGGTGTTGCATAGCTATATAATGTAGGTTTGATTATATCAGTTCTGCAATCTTTTTAGGTTCATTTTGAAGTTTATTTGGCTCTAAGAGGATCTCATATCCGAGACTTTTCCTCTTTTGTAAAGACTATTGGAAGACTGGATGTCCAGAGGAGACTTTATTTCCCCTCTCTTTCCCTCCACTTACTCACCACTATCATTATTACTAGCTTAATTTGGGTCAAGACCTCATATGTCACTATTGTTCCAGCCCAGTTTTCTGAGTTAGAAAAATATGGTTCTAAGTTTCTTTCCATTTGATCAACCTTTATAAACAAATCATGACATATAATTGATGGGCATTGGGCTCTACTCCTGCAGCAATCTAGGAGTGACTTTCGACGCTAATAGGGTCGATATATCCGTTTGACTCCCACTTCGAACGGGAAGAAAAGCATTAAAGTTCTATCATCAGACCATTGGGCCATGCTAGAATGGATCGAATAGGATTTAATGGAGGCTGATACCTGTTGTAAGAGAATCATTGTTGAGTTACCTATTTATCATGTCATGCCATACACCGAGAATGATTTTGCTAATTGAGAATTAAATCCCACAGACTAAGCCAAGTTTATATAGTGATCATTGTGCTCTCACTCTCTATCTCATTACCATGTCTAAATTGTTCACCCCAAGTGCGTACGTCGGAAGCATTGAGTGTTGCAGAGAAAGTTGTGAAAGAAGTTTCGATCGACTTGATGACTCAAAAATCCATGTTGATGTCTAAAGGTATCTAGGCTTCATCCACAAAAACAGTGCAAGCGTCCCCATCCACTTCTCACAGAGTTGGACCGTCCCGTGAAAGGATAACTAAGCACAAGGATGAATTAGTGAATGCTAAGATGATTCTGAGCATCCTACCTACCTATATACCACCTCTAAGCAGTGCAATAAACTGAGATAGTGTGCCTAGAGACTTTGAATATGAACTGGTCACTGCGTACCTCCCGAAGGGGATACGCACAATGCGTGCAAACCAAGATAAGATCGCAGCATTGAAGTTTATCAACTTCAACCTCGATGATAGGAAGGTGTTCAACATGTTTTCCCTGCACAAGTATTTGACCAGAAACAAGGGAATGAACTCGAATATCATACCCCATTCATGGACCATGAACCTTGCGCAGTCCACCCTCCTCAACATTATGAAGCTCCCGCACTTTGGAAGGCACCAAGAAGTGAATGCATGCATCAAGTTTTTGTTGTCCTGCTACCATGGAAAATACTTTTGGTTGAGCTGTCGCATCATAGTGGATCTGACGTTGATCAGTCGGATCATCGGGATGAGCATGCAAGGCCCTAACCCACAGGATTTCTATCCCGGGAAAACCATGGATCGTTCTCTTGCGCAGAAGATTAAAGATACCTACGGAGATGTCGAGAAGGGAATGCAAGGCTACAAGGTAGACTCTATCCAGAGCGACGCAGTGCTCCTATCCTGTCAATTGATCACAAGGAAGTTAGTTCGCAAGAACTAACCCACCCATGTGACTGGATTTGTAGTTGACCTTGCAGGAAAGTGCGTTGAGGGCCTACAAATGAATTGGGTGAAGTACCTTGTAAACCAGCTGGAATTGGACTGCAAGGAATCCCAATATCAAGGATATGAGTTCCACTTTAGTTGGTTTCTCATCTTGATCACTTTTATCACATGGGAGATGTCGGAAGGTGCAACCTTCCCGAACATCAAGCCATTTGAACCTATGGCCACGAAGTTCAGTACACTATGGTAGTTGAACAACAGGAACAAGTAGTGGAAATCAAATGTCTTCTTCCACACTTATTACAACCAATTTAAGGTAGCCATCTAGTCTGTGCCTCATATAACTCTGAACACTCTCCACAGGTTCGGGCCTTTGATGAAATTCAACACAGACCACCATTTCATCTATATCATAGCACGCACTAATGAGAATAAAGAACAGTTGGAGTTGTACTAGAAGTTGATGAAGGATGACTTGGAAGAAATTAACAAGGAATGGTCGGTGGACCTCCTTGTTCTAGCATACCCTGAGGCGATTTCTGATGTCGACAGTCCAAAAACTGTGACGGATATACCCGGACCTAGCAAGACAAAGAAGACCAAAGAGGTCCATGATTTAGACAACACATCTGTGAAGACCGCTTCCATCTAATCAGAGCAAGGAGGATATAGCAGAGAGATATATAGCGCAGAAGTTGAACCGAAGAAAGGAAATATTATACTACCTAGATATGAGGAGAACCCCTCAAATAAAAGGAAGGTTTCCCTTCCAAAACCTTCTTCAAGGAATAAAATGAAATCAACCAGGACCAAATTTGAGACCACCCTCACCTCAGACGACTTCAAATTCATCGCCGCAACACTGAACGATGCTTCGCTGGAGATAGTAGAGAAGCAACAAGCTAAGCAGGAGGAGGTTTTCAATCAGATCAAATTTGAACTTCAAGGAATGCAGCAAGCATTACAGTCCATTCACGTAGTTTCCACTGCACCTCTGTCAGTGGGAACATCATAACTAGGTGATGAGCCAACTCAACCACACCGCATTGTTGATACAGTAGAAGCTCGCCTTCGATGAGCTCAGGAAGAGACGACAAAAGCCACCCAGGCTTTAGCACAAGTACATAAATACCTTGAGGAGAAACATAGTGCTACAAAATGGGAAAATATTTCTCTGCAAGTGAAGTGGAATGAAGAAAAAGTACAGTTACAGAAAAGCAAGGAACAGTTGCTCGCTGAGATACTTGAAGTTAAGGAAATGGTTCACAGAACACTTGGATCTGTGATAGTCATCGAAGTAAATGTCGAAGAGAGATTCCCATAGCAGGTGGCGCAACTCGAAGAAGTAATCTAGCAGCTCCAACAATGCATAGCAGACTTGGAGCTCTGTATTGTGCACGAGAATCCTCAAGATGTAAGAGATCTAAGGGAAGAAACTACCCGCAACACAGTTGACATATTAAAATCTCTTTCCTTGGAGTGCAAGCAACTGAGTAACCGAAGCACCTAGACATACAATAACCTCACTGAAAACCCAGAGTTATGACACTGGAGTCGCAGCTCCAGGAAGTGAAGAAACATGAAGAATCACTACAGGAGCAACTGAAGGCCCTTTTAGTTGTAGACAGAATGAAGAGGTCTCACGAAGAACGTAAAGCTCAACAACAGATCCATATGCTTCAAAGAAAAGTGATGGAAGTCAATCAATCGCTTCAACCTATGAAAGATAAGGCATGCCAGTTATTTACAGAGGTGGAGAGCCAAGGAGAAGAATGAGAATAGGTTGTCACCATAGTAGAACAGTGCCTAGAAGGTCCAGTGAATGACATAGTAATACACGAGTTCACCGAACAAGAGACCACAACAAAGAAACAAGTCGAAATAGCTTGGGCCAAGATTGAGGCATTGTAAGCCGAACTGATCAGACCAGAGTGATTCAGGACGGGTCACAGGTGAGTGTTGGGGGCTTGTTGGCCCTTGACTAAGTTTTGGGATTTTCTTGATCATGTTGACCTATTTTGTAACTTCGACAGCCTGTCGAAGAAGGAGCGCAAGATGAAGCGGAGATCACTGGATCTCAGCCCCCTTTTGGGCCCCTTTTTGTGTTTTTAGGAATATGTAACGGGAATGGGATGTCGGCCCATGGGTTTACCCATGTTTAGGCCTATTCTTTATGTATAAATAGAAGGATAGGAAATGTAACTTGGTATAAGTTGATAAGAATAGTGCATCTATGTGATGCAAATGCATTCTAAGTGCAAGTAGAGTCTAAAAGTGCTTTGTGCATGACTGTAAGAGATTTTCATAGCTAAGTGTAGATCCTTGTAGCGGATTGTGGAGAGATTAGTGTTGTAACGCAAGGAAGAAGGATCTAGCAAGATACGCAGATATTTTGTCCCATGTGGAGTAAGGTTTTTAATGGCTTTGTGCTTGTAACCAATTGATTGAAGACAAGAAAGAAGAAGAGTTGGTTGACATAGCCCCAGAATGGGGGTGAACCACATAAACATTGTGTTATGTGCTTTGTTCTTTGTCTTGATGTGTTCATATGTTATATGCCAAGTTCTCTGATATATTTAGATATATCTTCTTATGCTTAGTGTTAATGATAGGTAGAATGATAGATCTCATATACATGGATATGCTCAGTGCTTGATCTACCATATCTGACCTATTTACCTACGATAAGTGCTTGAATACATTAGATCAATGTTAATGCTATGAAGTTTTGTCTTATAAGTGAGGTGGTTATTGACTGTATATTGAGGAACTGACGGTGCTAATTACTTTATCAAGTAGTACAATCACAGATCTATGTCCCAGTTAAGGTTGCAGACACTTGAGTCCTGCAACCACCCCTACCTCTACCTCGGGTGAGACTTCATTTGCTTCGCAGGTGTTGCCGAAAGGGTCGGTAGTTAGGGTTGTGTTGGTGCGTTGTTGTAGCATTGAACCCTAGGTCTTCCCCTATGCCAACAAGGGTCATAATGAGTCATACTAAGGTTGACACATTGATAGATAGTGGATCTCAATCTAACTTTATTTTGGAGGAAGTGGTTAAACAATTGGGATTAAAAACTCAGATGCATCATAAGCCTTACTCACTTAAATGGATAAGAAACAATCATAAATTGCACATAACAAAGCAATGCACACTAAAGTTTGCAATTTCATCTAAGTTTGTAGATGAGGCAACATGTGATGTGGTGCCACTCAATGAATGTGGAATGGTTTTGGGTAGTCCTTATTTGTATGATCCCAAAGCAATCTTCTAGAGGGAACAAAATCAATATCACTTAATCAAAGAAGGAAAAGAATATGTTGTACATGATCATCACTTAAAATAAAATCAATCTCTTCAAACAATGGAACAATTAAGGAAGGTAGCTCATGCAAGAAACAAACCTATAATTGTGCTAATTGATCTTAATCAAGAACATGAGATGATTATAGAACGAAAGTTCAATCATACTTTGCTTTAATACAAGCTAATGTCGTCCAAGTATTACAAACATATTAGCTCATTTGAAGTCATATTTATGATGTTATCATTAGTAATGTTGTCAACATGGATGATAGTGGATTCAGTAAGATGTGACAAAGTACAAGTTGCTAACAATATGTTGTCAGTTATCATGGTTTTTTTACAGTTGATCTTGATGAGACAAGTGCACAAGACATAGTTTAAAGACAAAGAACAAGTGGCATGGTCTATCTCACACTTGATGACTGGTTAGTATCCTTTTGGAGGACCAAAATTTATTGGTGGGGAAGTGTGATCCAAAATGGATCCAATAACCAAAATGGGTCCAGGAAGGCCTAAAAATAAGTTGTTATTGGAGTAATCGGTAGGTGTGGACACTAACGGATCTCTCTAGATCCACCTAGATCTAGAACAAAACACACCAGAACATGACGCTTTCCTTAAGTTTTAGATATTGAATTTACTAACTAAAGAGGGATGTGTGACATACCATTTAAATGTCGCTTCCTCTTGCTATCACCATCCTAGCTCCGTTCCAACGTTCATACAATGATGATCCTGCAAAAGAACACAACCAACCAAAGTGATAGCAATAGCATAAAATCAATATAAACCTATGTATATTATCAAGGAATCATACAATAAAACACAACAAGCTTTATAGGAAAGAATCATATTACTGTATCATATTAAATGTGAAAGAGAGATTACAACCATGGCCTTGATGTTGTAAGGTCCCTTCCAACTGTCCTTTGTTCCCCACACACTTCTTGCTCCAAGGATTCTCAAACCATTAATCTAATAGCTACTCACAATCTACCTTGACAAAGCAAATCTCAAAGCCACTCTAACCAAGCTAACAATTCCAAGCCAAATCCCAAAAGCTCCAAAGCTAACCAAAGCTAACTTTCTCCATGAGAACTCCTCTCCTTTTATAAGTTGAAGAGGATAAGGTGATGAGGTTAGGATTATCCCACTAAATCATGAAAGCGAGTAAGATTCAAACCATTTGGATGCCACCTCACCATAGAAGCTTCTCCTTCTAGAATATTTGAGAAAACACTTGTTTTTCCCACGTGTAGTCATTCTCGCACCTTTCCTATAGAGAAACCTGCGAACATCTCGCACCCTATCTATGGTGCAACTTGCGAGAATCAAGCATTCTCGCACCCTGCCTATATAGCAACTTGCGAACTTCCTTTTTTACAGGGCTTTTACAAGGGAAAATGCAACTTCTTTTCTCAAGAAAATTTCTTCTCCTTTCTCTCTTTAGGAACTCAGGCCATTGACCCCTCTAAAGGAAAAAGATAGGTTTACATCATTAACGGTCATAGGGATGACGAAAATAATGTGTAACAGAGAGCCCCCCAAAGTATGAAGTTAGAACAGAG
>ML792433.1:71852-103332 GCA_009831015.1 Picea engelmannii | reverse complement strand
TTAGCATGATGAGGAGGAAGAAGTATGAGATTCTTATTGAAGGATGTAACACGATCAGGAATATTGATCCTAATGGATGGAACAACATGAGTGTTAGTATGTGATTCAGATGGATATTGGTGGGCACCCACCTGTTCCAAATTCCAACTGGCTCATCTTAACAGTTTTCAGTTCAACACGTTTCTCTGTAATGGGGAAATTTATTTTTAATTGTGGGTTATGCACTTTTGGGGATGTATTGAAGCCATATACAACAACCATGAGGATAATGGTGGCTTCCCACCTATTTAAACTAGATTATTTTGGAAGTTTTCATGTCAATGCATATTTATGTACTTCTAGGGCCGTTTTGGGGCCCTAAATAGGAAAAATACAATGGGCATCAAGGAAGTTAGTATGCAGGAAGACATGTAATGAATATAAGTTATTATGTAGGAAGGCACACAACATCTACATACAATAAACTAGGTGACCACACATACAAACAATAAATGAAATACAAAACAACCGAATATGAAATAACAGTACAAGCATGTACCTTTGTATCTCCTCTTCCACCGCTGCAGTCAAGACTCTATCATTTTCTCCAGCTATTCTGTTTGTTTGAATGTGGGAACTCACAAAACACAATGAACATGAATCGAAGTTGGTATGCACCGGAGAACAAGTAATATGTACATACAATAAATGAGAATCGACGAATAGAATAAAAGATAGGCAGAAACATGAACCTTTTCTTTTCTCCATCCATGGTTGTAAATATATAAAGTTTTTCCCTAGCCAAAATATATTACAAGCCACAAAATATTAATAAAGTGCATTGCCATAGCTAAACGATTTTGGTTTTCCATGGCAAAGTATCTAGATATGCATCCATATATGAAAATACAATTTTTCACTCTCTTTGTTGTACATATCATATCTCAAGTACAAGACAAATTGTATCGTGGTCAGACCAGATTGTGTAGAGGATAAAGAACATGTATTGTGATATGGGAACATTCCACCATACATATTTTATAAGTACATCTTGCACATGTTTTATTTTAACAAAAAAATAGCGGATATTGCAATTGCACATGTGGTTGTCCAATTATTTTTTATGCCATTATTTTCTATCATGTCAACACTAAAGTATCAACAAAATTTTACAGCGGAATAGATTTTGACCTCGCCAGAGATGGAAAATAACACAAACGCATGTCCACTCGTGGGTGTAGGGTTTGAACATCGTAAACCACCTATTATCACTCCAAGAGTCACTCCCAGACTGCAAATGAGAGTAAGCTTGGTAACATAGAAATAAAAATACTTGATTGATTTTGTGGATCAAGAAAAAGAAAACAAGGAAGGGAAAGGATAGTAAGCTATTGTAAATCAATGATAGACCATTGGGCTATGGAGTCAAGCAAACACCCTGCTCATTAAATGAAATCAATTTTCATATCAGATAAAGTTTTGTTAAATAGAGGAAGAAAAACATAACACAAAGAAGAACATCCATAAAGAAGAGATCCTCTCTACATAAATGAATCCAAGTTACTTGATTGTAAACAATGACTAATAGGAAAGGTACATCAGATCCTCATATGCTCAAGAATCCATTAATCAAAGGCAACCATGATCCTTAAGGTGTACAATTAATTCAAGTAATACGAAAAATTGTAAAAGAAAACAAGAGATACAATCTGATAACACAGATATCATGAACCTTCAATAACAGAAATGTTTACAAAAACAAAATCCCCTCAGGGTTACAATGATCATAGGCAAAGTGCCTACTACAACTCTCTCATCTCTCTTGCTCCTAAATCCAACCCCCTTACCCTCTTGCACAATTAATATATAGACATATAGTTCCTTTCAAGATCACCCATTCAAACTCCAACCCCTTTCCCAAAATAGAAACAACTACAAACAAAAAATGACATGTTTTAACTAATTTCCTGCTTTCCAGGAGGTGAAATTAGGAAATATAGGCTTCCAAATGCCACTTGTAATTCTCAAACAATAATAGTTGTGTAAAATATGAGAACGGTTTTTATATATGAGATTTTTATGAAGACAAACCTCTCTCCATTTATTTAAATTCATCTCCATATAGATGCAACAGGTGTCACAAAAACATGTCTCAAACAGGAAATCACGAAAACTGAAAACATAGGGCTCAAAGATTATTTTGAATATCGCAATCCATGATACCTGTGTTAAAAATGAAAGATTTTAATTTTAATGTCTCCTTTATTGACAATAACCTCCTTCATATTTTTAAAATTCATCCTGGTTCGCCCGAAACTGATCCTGGAAGTCATTTGGTCAAAAATATCATTTCAACAGTCTAGAACAGAGTTTCCGCAACACATTTTGTAGCACAACTTCTATGACTAATATCTATCTAACCATAACATATTTTAAAAAACTGAGAGAGGTTTTTGTTATTTGATATGTTATGAACAAAAAATTCCTCCATTTTGCAAAAATTCCTTCCCATTTGTTCATAGCACAAGTTTTAAGTTAGTCACTCAAAAATTACAGAAGTATCCTTGCAAAATAACTCGGGAAATTTTGGTAGCGCCGACCTGTGTAATTCACTCTATGTTAAAATTTTGGTAGTTCCTGCCTATGTATCTACATGAAATTTTGTAGAGCACCTTTGATTTTGTAGCGCACTAATTTTTTTGGCCCCTCCTCGTGGGATTTCTACCATGGTTATGTCAATTGCTTTGAGGGCTGACTTGTGTGACTAACTATTGACATGTGTTGTTGTTGATGAAGGTGTTGATAGCTGGCAGTATGGAAACTGGTCCCTTGGGCGTTTATTCAACAAAAAACAATTTTACATCCATGCTTCTCAAATACTTCAGCTTTGGTAGCACTCTGTGGAATTTGCAGCGCCATCGTTTCACCGGTCTTAGGAGATTTTGGTATCACTTTCGACAGTGACTTTCCAGGAATAGATTTGACTAATGTATTACACCGATTTTGTAGATGAAAATTCTTGTGCTAACATAGATTGGTCCCTCAGGCCTTTATTCAACAAAAAACAATTTTACATCCATGTTTCTCAAAGACTTTAGCTTTGGTAGCACTCTGTGTAATTCACAGCACCATCGTTTCACCATTCTTAGGAGATTTTGGTAGCACTTTCGACAATGAATTTCCAGGAATAGATTTGACTAATGTCTTATGCCAATTTTGTAGATGCAAATTATTGTGCTACATAGGATCCATGGGGGATAGAGACCTCCCTGTGAGTCTCTAATAACTCTTGTAGTTTCAATGCCTTATCCTAGGGTTTCTCCCAACCTTTAACCTTTGCAACTTGCTCTGCAAACATCCACAATTTTGTATTGTGTCTAGTCCATTGGGCTATGGAGTCTTTTAATAACATTCCCTATCTGATCCAAACTTATGCAACTTATTCTAACAACAGACGACTGGAAATAAACTTAAAGAATCTTCATGCTTGTATGGTGAGCTTATTTGTCTATCTATTCCTACTTCTAACCAGTAAAAACTAGATAATCATGTGAAATCATTCTTCCAATGAAGACATGATAACATCCAACTAATTGAAAGAACTTATTTTATGAAAATAAAATTCAGAGAAGACCTCATGACTTGTAGCAGAATTTTAAGTTGTAGCACATACTTACAATCACAATCTGTTTTAATTCCAAAAGTTGCAAAACTGAAAACATCTAAATAAAACATCTCTATGTAGATGACCACTAGATCACAAAAAAAAGTGGATTGATGACCATCAAAGGATACCTTTGTTTGCTTCTCAATGTCTTCTGCAAACACATAATGGATGATTTCAGCATAATGTTGTTCCTTGATGGATGAAGAAAAAAGCTCATCAAAATCTGATTCATAGTTGTCATACATCGGCTGGCTGCTATTCAATTCAACAACATTTGATGTAGGGATATTCTCTTCTCCGTCTGAATACTTATAAAAAATAGGTGAAGAAAAAGCCTCTGCATCTTTCAAAGAATGACAAGAAGTCTTCTGATTCTTCTCTTCAATCACAGGTGAAAATATATCATAAGAAAACTCTTGAAAATTTTGAGAAAAATCTTCTTCTATAATTGTTTCTTCATTCAAATCTAAAATAGCAGGTGTATTAGGGACAAGATCAAATGCATCTACAAATATTAAATCCTCATTACTATCATCAATGGTATCTTGAAGATCTTCCTCACTAACATGATTTTTATTCTGGCAAATAGAGGAAAACTTTGCTTTCTGTTGAATATGCTTCTCAAATACATCACAACAATTTTCAAAAAGAATTTTAGATGAAATTTGTTCTTTAAAAAATATATTTAAAGCATCATGAAAACTTTCCAATGATTTAATACATGAAGCTGAAAGAGATCTACACTAGTCAAGGGATGCTCCCTTCAATGAGTATCTAGAAATCTTGATCTTGACATCCTCATGCACAATCTGACGTTCATGAATAAACTCATGAAAATATAGCATATCTTTAGCCGGATCCTCCGAATCTTCTCCTTTAAATGTAGGAAGGATACCTTCCCATTCATCTCTGCTAAGAACTGGGTTTGGAAAACCAACTACATTCGAAAAATCACAAAAGACAAACCTTTGATCCAAAATGGCTTCCATAGTTGGATCCCTAGTGGAGTCTCCTTTTAATCTTTAGACAGTGGAGTCGCCATGGTAAAATATCTATATTCAAGCATGTGTCCTCTTCATGTTCACCATCAAGAAGAGGATATGATCGTTTTCATTCTCCCAAGGAATATTTATTTGATGCTTTGTCCCCGACAACAACGCCATTTATGTTATCAACATTTTGAGTATTTCTATAGGTCTGTTTTCCTTCCAGTTTTAATTTCACTATCTCAGTAGAAAGGGATTTTACTAATTTGGTAATTTCATCTACTTGAGGATGGACAATAGAGGAATCAGAGGTTGAAGCCTCAACTCTGTTTTTTCTCCTATCCCTATTAGCTTCCCCCCTGAATTTATCAGATGCCACTATGTTTGATTCTACCTCAAAGGTTGCATCTTGCATATGATATAAGGAGGTTGATATTGTTTCTCTTAGTAGAAGGGGAAAAGCAGGGTCGAAGGCAGTGGCATAAGTGATTTTTTGAGAGGTTTCTGTAGGTTTTATCTCAGTAGGGATCTTATTGTATATTTTGTTGAATCTTTTAGAGAATTCAGAGACAGATTCCCCTTATTTCCTCTTTAGGGATCCAAATTCTGTGATGTAATACAAAAAGTCATTTTTATCCCCTCAGTGCCTCAAAAAGGCATCATCTAACACCTCAATCCTAGTAATGGATCTAGGGGCCAAACCCCTAAACCACTTCCTAGTCTCACCAAAAATTCTTTGGACAAAGACTCTCATCTACACATCCTCATTTTCAATATTTTGATTGTCTGCATAACTGTAGAAGGAAACAAGATGTTCTTCAACGGTTATATCTTCTTCTCCTGTGAATTTGGGCATGTATTTTAAATAATGTATAGCAGGGAGAGCATTCACTAGCCGAGGTAAGGCAAGAGGGGCATATCTTGAAGCCCCTATGGAATCCATCCTATTTGCATGGGGGTTAGTGTCTGCCATTGGATTTTTGACTCTTGGTGAACAAGGAGGAGATCCAAACTTGACTGTGTGTAGCTTAGGAGATAAAGGAATGTATGAAGGGGGAATTTCAGTTTTCATAGTAGAAGGTTGAGTCTTGGAAGAAGATGGTAAAGTCTGTAAAGGGGATGATTTTTCCTCTTCTTTGGTTGTAGAAATTTTTATAGAAGGAGGGGTAGCAAAGCCTAAAGTAGGAAAATCTTCAAGACTCTCAAGACTAAACCACTTTACAATGTCAGGGGAAGAAATAATTTCAAAGTTTTCTTCTTTCAAATCAGGTTCAAAAGAGGACTATTCAATAGTAAACTTTTCGAAATCAAGATTCTTAGATACTTCAGCAGAAGGTAAAGAAGGATTACTTGATATAACAACTGGAGTATTAAGAGTGGAATCAGGGAACTGACCAGAAGCACTGCTAGGCTCCAACCTACTGATGTAAATTAGAGTGCAATTGATTGTCAATCTAGTGTTTGTAAGACTTAGAGGCACATCCAAAATATATGGATTTAGAGATAACTTTTGTTCCTTTGATGGAAATAAATCGAAGCTAATCTAAGTGCTGAGTATGAAAGGAAATTCTAAGCTTCTTTACAGAAGGTGTATTCATATATCTCTTACCATTAATCAACAATTAGAGTAGAAAAACATTCAACTAGTTTTAAGTATTCAAAATAGTAAGCATTCAAACTAAACTAGAAGCTTACAAATGTCTGAAAGGATAAACTCTTTTACAAGAGATAAATTCTTTGATTTCCCACATTCATCAGCCAGATAACTTGATCAAATAAAACACAACAGTTTTATCTACAACATAATGTAAACTGAACTAAAGCTCATACCAAAATTTGCTTGAAAAGAATGAAAAAGGAGAAGTGTACTAGCTTGGCAAAGGGGGCCCTCCAGTGCTTCATTTGTACACCTAATTCATCTCAGCTAAAAAGGAACTTCCAGCTAGATTCACATAATCATCTCATAGACATAATCAAGAAAAAAACACAAAACTGATCTCAAGACTGCAAATTCAATGTTTTCTTCATTAACATAAGGGTTGTGTCATACTAGTCCATGTCTTGGAGTATTTATACAAGAGTTTTGAAACTGATAATTCTGAGAATCCTCCTAAATATAATGATTAGATCCATAAAATATTCCAGGAAGGTAGAATACCCCCTTTAGATCCATAAAATATGAACAAATCCCAAGAAAATCTAAAACTGTCCATGATTTTATGTTAAAACAGGGTATTTTCTGCTGAAGTGGCCCTGTTTGACCAGCATTGACCGAACACTTAGAAAGCTCAGATATCGAAGATGATAATTATTCATACATCATTGTACATCAAGGATCATGACCCATGTCTCATATTTGGCCCAGTTGTCCTGCAGATACACGAACCTAGGAGAAATTAGGATATTTAGTCAAATCCTGTAATTTCTAATAAATTTTTAATTTTAATGCCAAAAATTTGAAAATTCAATTCTTAATCTAAGTAATGATAAATGTACCTTGCATAAGTTATTTTATGGAAAATATGGAATAATATGAAGGCAAAATGGATGGTTTTGGAGGCAAAAGTATAGTTTATGGAGTGGAAGGAAGCATAAAAATGTACTCAACAAGCACTTGTAGCAGCAACATAAAAACTTTCTTGAGAAGATTTTCCCTTCTTGATTATCTTCTCTGGGTCAGCCTTAGGTGGAACCAAAGGTAGTTGTGGATTTGATATCGTATGTATGCCTTTAGGTGCCAGAGCTGAAACAATGGAGTCGCCAGGTGCAAGCTGCAATCTTTGAGAAACTGAGTTCCAATGCACCTTCAGAACTAGTAATATTTGTGTTCAATCCCACAGAAATGTCTTCAATTTGTTCACCAGAAATGACACCAAGAATGTTATCACTCCAAGAGTCACTTCTAGATTGCAAATGAGAGTAAGCTTAGTAACGTAGAAATAAAAAGACTTGATTTATTTTGTGGATCAAGAAAAAGAAAACAAAGAAGGGAAAGGACAATAAGTTGTTGTAAATCAATGATAGACCATTGGGCTATGGAGTCAAGAAAACACCGTTCTCATTAAATGAAATCAATCTACATATCAGATAAAAAAATTTTAAATAGAGGAAGAAAAATATAACACAAATAAGAACATCCATAAAGCAAAGATCCTCTCTGCATAAATGAATCCAAGGTACTTGAATGTAAACAATGACTAATAGGCAAGATACATCAAATCCTCAGATGCTCAAGAATCCATTAATTAAAGGAAACCATGATCCTCAAGGTGTACAATTCATTCAAGTAATAATACGAATTGGAAAATAAAACAAGAGATACAATCTGATAACACATATATCATGAACCTTCAATAACAGAAATGTTTACAAAAACAAAAGCCTCTTGGGGTTACAATGATCACAAGGAAAGTGCCTACTACAATTCTCTCATCTCTCTTGCTCATTAATCCAAACCCCCTACCCTCTTGTACAATGAATATATATCCATATAGGTCATTTCCATATCACCCATTCAAACTCCAACCCATTTTCCAAAATAGAAACATCTACAAACAGAAAATGCCATGTTTTAATTAATTTCCTGCTTTTTAGGAGGCAAAATTCTGAAAAATAGGCTTCCAAATGCCACTTGTAATTCTCAAAAAATAAAATATATGTAAAATATTAGAATGGTCTTCATATATAATCTTGTTATGAAGAAAAACCTCTCTTGGTTTCTCTAAATTCATCTCCATCTAGCCGCAAAAGGTTTCACAAAAACATGCCTCAAGCAGGAAATCACGAAAACTGAAAACATAGCACTCAAAGATTCTTTAGAATATACCAATCCATGACACCTGTGTGAAAAATGAAAGAGGTTAATATTCATGGGTCCTTTCTTGAAAATAACCTCCTTCATATTTTGAAAATTCATCATGATTTACCCGGAAATGATCCTGGAGGTCAGTTGGTCAAGAATATCATTTCAACAGTCTAGAATAGAGTTTATGAAACACGTTCCATAGTGCCAATTCTATGTTTAATATATATCTAACCATAACATATTTTAAAACAATGAGAGAGGTTTTTTTTATTTGGTATGTTATGAACAAAAACCTCTTCCATTTTGTAAAAATTCCTTCTCATTTGTTCATAGTCTAATTTTTAAGTTAGTCACTCAAAATTTGTAGAAATTTCCTTGCAAAATAACTCAACAAATTTCGGTAGCCCCGACATGTGTAATTCACTCTATGTTAAAATTTTGGTAGCGCCTGCCTGTGTATATGCGTGAAATTTCATAGAACACCTCTGATTTCGTAGTGCACTAGTGTTTTTGTCCCCTCCTTGTGGGATTTCTACCATGGCTCTGTCAATTGCTTTAAGAATTGACTTGTGTGACTAACTGTTAACATATGTTGTTGTTGATGTAGGTGTTGATAGCTGACAGTATGGATATTGGTCCCTTCTACCTTTATTCAACAATTTTTTTTTTTACATCCATGCTTCTTAAAGACTTCATCTTTTGTAGCGCTCTGTGGAATTCATAGCACCATCATTTCACCAGTCTTAGGAGATTTTGGTATCACTTTCGACAGTGACTTTCCAGGAATAGATTTGACTAATGTCTTACGCCAATTTTGTAGATGAAAATTCTTGTGCTAACATAGGTTGGTCCCTCTAGCCTTTATTCAACAAAAAACAATTTTACATCCATGTTGCTCAAAGAATTCAACTTTGGTAGTGCTCTGTGGAATTCGTAGCACCATCATTTCACCAATCTTAAGAGATTTTGGTAGCACTTTCGGCAGTGAATTTCCAGGAATAGATTTGACTAATATCTTACAACAATTTTGTAGATGCAAATTCTTGTGCTAACAATGCCCAAATAATAATAATAATAATAAATAAATAAAACAACTCCAAACGCTAGTGAAGGACCCGAACCTTGCAAAGACGAAGTAAAGAAAAGAAAAAAGCAAGCACCAAACCAACGAGAAAGAACGAACATGCCGAACTGCATCCCTAGGTCCCCAAAATCGTAAACTTCAGCCAAACAAAAACAACCAGCAATCGACAAACCAATGAACCAATGAACAAGCAAAAACCACCGAACCAGTAAACAACATATGTATCTCCAACGATTACGAAACTGCAGCCAAAGCACAGAAGGAACCAGAAACATACGACGAGCATGCCAATAGAAACAAGAAAAAAAACTTACTTGAAAACTACAAACACTGAACAACAAAGAAGGAATAGAGAATGAAATTATGGCATGGAAACTTACTCTAAAATGATGAAAGACACAAGCGTAGGTCAAATTGTGAACCAAACAACAACAACAAGCAACCGATGAACTAACGAAGAAGAATAAACCACTGAACCAGTAAAAAATGTATGTAGCTTCAATGATGACGAAATTGCATTCTAAGCCTAGAAGAAGTATGAAACATACAATGCCTATTCAACTGACGGTGGACAACAATATTTTCCAAATTCACTGCAACATTGTATGGAAATTTTCGAGGAAAAATGTACTCTGAGAAGCCTATTTAGATAAACATTTAAGGCTATTAGGTTGTCTAAGGGCCTCGTGGTATGCAAACATTTAAGTTGTCAGGCCTATTTCAGGACCTCGCACTATGTAAATATTTAAGCTGCCAGGCCAGGCCTATTCAAGCACCTCAAAAAAAGTGTTAGTACATTTCAATACAAATACAAAGGAGTAATAATAATAATAGCACAAATAAAATAAAAAATCACAATAGAAGGTTATAAACTTTGGAATTATCGATCACTATAAACCTTGGATATCTAAACATTTCAATATGATTAATACAAATAAAAAAAGTATCGTACATGATAAAACTTTGGATATGGCAACATATAATTCATTGGGAATAGTGAAGCTGGCAATAAGTGTTGGATTACTGAGAGGGGGGGTGAATCAGTAATAGAGCAATTATAATCATTTTTAACCAAGTAATCCAAGTGTTATATAAATGTAGAATTATCATCCAATAATGATAAATGACCAAATGAACAATCATACACATACACAGTACACCAGTGTTTTATGTGGAAACCCAAAGTGGGAGAAAACCACTGAATGTTTTTTCTTATATGTCTTGAAGTATTACATTCATTGGAAGCACCAAATTCCTTTGTTTTCCAACAACAACTGGAAGGAGTCTCCAACCCCCTAGTTTCTTAGGCTACGACCTGAGGGAAGCTCCAACTCCCCAATTCTCTAGATACAACCAGAAGGAGGCTATAACACCCTATGTTCTCTGGCTACAACCAGAAGGTGGCTACAACCACCTTTCCTTGCCCCGTCCAACCACCCTGAAGTAGAAGTAGAATGATGGAACCACTTTCACATTATCACTATGACATATACCATTGTAAACATGTACCAATAAACCTGAACCATTTATCAACCATGTATCAACCTATACCTCAACCTATAATCAACTTGTACCATAAGCAAGTGCATCAACCATTCACAACCTATACCAAACAACCTGTAATCAACCTGTACCATAAACAAGTGCATCCAACCATGTGCCAAGTATGTGCCAATCATGTGTCAACTACTCATGAACTATGACTCATCAATATGTACCAATATCATCAACTATAAACCTCATATATGTGCCAACTCATCAGCTACTTGTCTCAACCATGTACCCAATATGTACCTCAACCAAAATACCTCATCCATTTCATCATCCAAATATGATTTGTAACTCTATAATAGACCTGGTCTATATGATCACATACCTACAAACCTTCCTTAACTTTCACAACAAGAGACTAGCATTTTCATCAAAATTTTCTTTAGTCTCACATGACTAGTTTGGGATTAGTCAACAACCCTAACTTGAAATAATCATAACTATGTACTTGTAATTAATAAAGATTTGAAATTGATACAAAATGTTCTTCAGTGTCTATTATGCAATTCCTCCAAGTGTCACTACTTGAAACCTCTCAGAAAAGGATTTATAGAAAAAATGACATACCTTGTTGAATTCTGGCTTATTCTAGAGATCGACCTTGTAGAGAGTGCCCCACACGAAATATTTGTTGAATCGATATGAAAATTTTACACAGCATACTATAGACTGTAATCTAACCGAAAAAATTGGTATTACTAAATTTGGATTTTTTATGAAGAAGTTATGACATTTTTTCCTGAAACACCATAGAAAGCATCATCAAAATAATTTATCCTCTCTTGAATTCCAACCTTCTTTTCTTCACCTTCCTTCTGAAATTCACCTTAGATATCCTTTGGTTACCTTAGAAACTTATAGATATTCAATATGCTCAAGTTTTATCTAAAATGAGAGAGACTTGTCGCTTATTTGTACTCTCCAAGTAGCTTCATTGAAAACATCTTCTAGGTCACTTTGCCCACTTTCCTTATTTGAGGTTTAACCCACTTCTAATTTCTCCATTAAATTTATTGTTTAAATAAAAAAAATTTATTAAATTTGAATTATAGTACACTCATCGCTTCACTTTATTATTTATGTTGGCCCTTGACCAAGTTTTGGATAACTTGGGTCATGTTTGACCGATTTTGGGACTTAAACAGGCTGGTCGAAGATAAAGCACCAAGCGAAGTGGAGATCATGGGATCTCGTCCCCATTTTGTGGGATTTTTGGGTTTAGGGTTTATGTAACACGTATGGGATGTCAGCCCATGGGTTTACCCATTTTTAGGCTGATTTTGTAATGTATAAATAGATATCTAGGCGATGTAAGAAGGGGCCAGTGTGCTAAGTGAAGTAGTAGTGAATGTTTGTGGCTTAGTGCAGAGCTAGAGGCTTTGTGCATGCTATGGGTTATGAATTACAGAGATAAGTGCAAGTGATTGTAAGAAGTTGGTGGGCAGATTGTGTAAGAAGTCTTCGTGATGTGACCTAACTCGGGGAAGGAGGATTTGGCGAGGTGCACGCAGATATTCTGTCCTATGTCTAGTGGGGATTTTGTGCTCTATGCATGTAAGAAGATTGACAGGAGATAATAAAGAAGAAGAAGAGTTGGTTGACATAGCCCCGCACTGGGGTGAACCACGTATATCTTGTGTTGTCGTTTCTTTGTGCATTATAGTTTTTATGTTATTGATGTGATGTATTCTTATTGCAATGATATATGTTAGATGCATCTGATATAATAGGTTAGTGCTTAGTAATGTCAATGAATGCAAGATCTGATTTGTTTCTATGTGCTAAGCGCTTGGAAGTGTTAGATTTTGTTGAATATTGTGTTGTTTTGTAATTAGGGTTTGAATCTGTGATGTAAATAAGGGCTAAATGCTAATGAATGTTAATTGCTAAGTGTTCTATTAAGGTATTGTAATCACATATCTATGTCCCAGCTAAGTTGCAGACATTTGAGTCCTACAACCCCCCCTGCCTCTACCTCGGGTGAGAATTCATCTTCTTCGGAGGTGTTTCCGAAAGGGCTAGTAGTTAGGGTTTTTTTGGTGCGTTGTTGAAGCGTTGAACCCTGGGTATGCCCCTGTGCCAATAAATGGTTCTGTTGCCGGGACCTAAAACTGTGATTGCTGGGAACTGAAGAAAAGAGAAAGATTTGTGCATAGATCTATTTCCCTAGTGCACAACATTCTAATTGACTTGTGAAGCTCTATGCTAAGAAGAGAAGTCTAATCTGAAGAAAAGAGGTAAGGCATTGAAGCTTTGGGCTCTGATAAAGGTAAGATAAGTGAATATTTTTATTTCAAAAGAATGGATCTAGGTATGTTTAATAGATTTGTTCCTAGTATGAAAATTAAGGTACAACTAGAAGAAAGAGTATTTGATATGAATACATATGATAGAAATAATCAACGATATGTTATTCCTATGCATAGAAATATTTTTTGGACTAACAAGTGGATGCAGGATCCTAGAAATAATTTTTTGCAGATCCACCACTGTGATCCCAGTGCACAGTACATGAAAGGTTGGATATCATTCAAGAGAAATAGAGGATTGACTCTTTGTTATAGTTGCATAATACCAGGACATCTTGCTAAGGAATTCCTTGGTAGAGGTCATATTTTCCTTTATTGTAAGGCTACTGGACATGAAGTTTTGGACTGCCCTAGAATGATTACCAAAGTTGAAAACATGAATATGAGACAAGAAAACCATGAGACAGGACAAGAAACTAAGGATATGATAAAACCCCAGAAAGAATTAGAAACTGTATTATTACAGATGAAAGAAACCCTGAACAATCAAAGAGATATCAACTTATCATAGATCTTAAAAGAAAATGAGTGCATAGAAACAAGAATAGGAGACTTCGACATAGATTGTGTTCTGGATGAGGAAACACAGGTGAATATCATGACAGAAATATCTTGGGAAATTTTGGGAAAACCTGTTATGGTTCCTTCATTAGAAGGAATAGGATTATTTAGAGGAAATATGATAACCCTATGTGGAATACTTACCCATACATATATGAGTTCTCATGGAACTTTGACAGAAGAAGAATTTGAGATTGTTAAGTTTGTTGAGAACATCGCCCCATTTGTTATTTTGCTAGGAAAAACATAGATTGAAAAAGATCGGATATGAAGGAAACAAGAAGAGGATGATCTAGAACAGAAAAAGAAAGAACTAAGAGATTTCATGGCTAGGAGAATAGTGCACTTACTGGAAGAAGAAGAGGACCAGTCGAAGCTACCGAGGACCATATATATGGACGTTCAAGTTGAAAGAACACAAGAAGACTTGAAACACCTGTCTGTATAAGAGAGTAGAGAACCTACCCCAGAAAGAGAAGAAGTGTTACTCTGAGAACCCTTTAATGACCTGCAACATTGTGAAGTTACCATGCCAAGAGGAGATAAGAAAAATAATGGAAAAATGAAATCAGTGACTCATATTTTAGGAAATAAAGCCAGAAATATCAACAAGAAGAAAGCAAAGTTAGAAAAGTTATAGGAAGTTCTAGGGAGGACTTCACAGAAGGAAGGTTTATAGAAATGGAAATTTTTCAGGATATTAGAACAACGAAGATTGGCACTTCACCACGAAGAAGAAATATGACCGTTGGAGGCATCCCAACTATTATCCCGATGCTCCAGAACGGCTCGAACCGCAGTTATGGCCTGAAATATTTCCATTAGACTTTTGGGACCATGCCATAACGGATGGAATTTCATTGATTGAGGTGTTCCTGCCCATTAGAGGAGCTCGTTACGACGTTGTCTATTTATCCCATAGAGCATTGCACTGAGAAAATTTTAGCCAATTTTGATTATTTGAGTTGATTATTACCGCGTTGTGATTATTGAGACCTCACCAATTGTGATGTTACAGTGAGTGTTTGTTCACCGACTTGAGATATCAGATCTCGAGTGTCCATGTTGGACAAAATTAGTAGTAGAAAAATCCATTGAAGAGATCCTAATAGACCTCATGGCTAATAAGGTGATGTCTGCAGGCATCCAAGCCTCGTCGACGGAAGGAGTGCAAGCATCCTCGTCGACTGCTCATGGATCTAGACCATCCTGAGCTACGACAAAGAAATGAACAAAGCATCGTGATAACTTAGAGAATGAAAATCTCACCCCATCTATCCTGCCTAACTACATCTCACCTCTGGATGGCGCGGTGAGTCATTACAACATCATGAGGGAATTCGACTACACAGTGATCACTGCATACCTTCTAAAGGGGATACGGGTAGTCAGACCGTAGTTGGGGAGGATTCTGACATTGAAGACCAACAAATATAACCTGGGAGACCACAAGAACTATGGCATGCTCATAGCATAGAATTATTTAACCAAGACAAAGGGGAAGAAGTCGAATATCATCCCCCAAGCATGGACCATGGGCATCATGAGGTCCACCATCCTAAACGTAATGAAGATAGCCCACTTTGGAAGGCACCAGGAGGTTAATGCATGCGTTAAACTCCTATTGTCATTCTTCCATGGAGGTTACCTATGGTTGGACAAGCATATCACATTCGATCTGGCGCTGATCCATCGGATCACCATATTAAACATACAAGGACCAAACCCACAAGACTTTTATCTAGGGAAGGTTGTAGATCACACCCTGATGCAGAGAATCAAAGATACCTATGGCGATGTGGAGAAGGGGAAGAAAGGATACAAGGTAGCCTCCATCCATAATGGTGCAGTATGCCTAGCTTGCCAGTTGATTGTTGGTAATCTAGTAAGGAAGAACAAACCCACGCAGGTCACGAGGTTCGTTGTTGACCTCATGGGAAAATGCATTGAAGGGATACAAATGAACTGGGCGAGCTACCTCTTAAACTAGTTAGAGAAAAACTGTCGCAAAGCTCAGGATCAGGGCTATGAGTTCCATTTTAGTTGGTTTTTTATCCTCATTACCTTCATTGCTTGGGAGATGACGGAAGGTGCGACCTTCCCTGAAATTGAGCCATCCGAACCCTTATCTGCGAAGTTCACTACGCTCTGGTATTCGAACGACATGGATAAGAAATGGCAGTCAAACATGGTGTTCCACACCTATTACCTGCAGTTGAAGAGGGCTATTGAGTCTTTCCCTTGTATGACGCCAAACACCATGGAGAGGTTCAAGTGAATTATGAAGTTCTGTGTAGATAGAAATTTTATTTATTTTATTGCGCATGGAGAAGAACATAAAAAAGAGATTCAATCCTACTATAAGCTCACAGAGGAGGACCTGGAAGAAATAACTAAGGAATGGCCTAAAACGCTCCTTATACCAGTCGACCAGGTAGAAATATCTGACCCCGACCTCATTAGAAGTCTTGTGGTCACTCGCAAAGAGTATGATGCACCCAGTAGTAGTAGGAAGAAAAAGAAAGAAGATGTACAGGAAATAAATAGTGCATCAGAAGAGACTGCATCAGATTCACCTAGCCAAGGAGGAGTTGAAGAAATGGACAAAGAAGAGAAAGAAGGGGAAGAAGAGAAGTAGAAGCAGGGTGAAGTATCACCACCTAGGAACCCCCTTGAAGAGGCAAAGATGTCCAAGGAAAAGAAAGTTTTCTCCAACGAAACCTACATCGCGGAATAAGTCAAAATATAGTAAGCCCAAGCTACAAAATGTGCTCATGGTAGATGGCATCTACCTCGTCATAGCCATTGTATCAGATACATCAAAATATATTTTACATATCAATGAAGAAAAACAAGAATCCATGTATGATCGCATTGACACAGAGCTTAAAGGAATACAACATGCTCTCCATTCAAGTCGTGCAGTGCCTACTGCGTTGTTGTCAGTAGGGAACATAAAAATAGGCGATGAGCCTGCCCAGCTATGCAGGATAGCATATGCGATGGAGGCTTGCCTTCGTCATGTCCAAGAGGAAAAGGAACAGGCCACAGAGGCCCTGAAGCAAGCAAAAGGGAAGACATAGAACAATGTTGGGTTGTGTAGCAAGAAAAATATGACCTCCAAGCGAAGTTTGTAGAGGATAGAGCATAGATCCAGAGGTAGAAAGAAAATTTTCTTGTAGAGAAGATTGGAGTTAAAGAAGTAGTCACTAGAGAACTTCGCTCTATGAAAAGATTAGAGAAGATGGAAGAAGACCAAGTGGAGAATTAAGTGGGAAGGCTTGCCGAATCCGTTTAGAAACTCCAACAAAGAATAACAGAATTGGAATTATAGATAGTTTCAAGCTATCTGTAGGAAGTGTGAGATCTAAGAGAAGAAACTGCAAGGAGAGAAGTTTAGAGAATCAAGGTATTATCCTTGGAATGTAAACATATCAGTAGTCAAAGTGCGCAGACCTACGAGCTCCTTCCATATGACCTTGAGCTCAGGGCACTAGATTCATAGCTCCAAGAGGAAAAACTACAAGAAACAATAGTGCAAGCGTAGTTGAAGCTACTATCACCAGTTGAGAGGATGAAAATAGCCCAGGAATAATGCATGGCTCAAAAAAAGGCCCATGGAAGTAACCCAAAGACTCCAGCTAGTGTAGGATGAAGCTTGCACACTTTTTGAGGAAATTGAAGGACAAGATGCACAACTAGAACAATTAGTCACCTCAGTTGAATAATGATTGGAAGGACCTGTCTCCGAGAAGGTCATTTAGGATTTCACCGAGCAAGAGGCTCTAGCTAAGAAGTAGGTTGAAGAAACTCGAGCCAAGCTCGAGGACTTCAAGGCAAAGTTACCTAGATCAGAGTGACTTAGGACGAGTCACAAGTGAGTGTTGGGGGCCTGTTGGTCCTTGACCAAGTTTTGGAGAACTTGGGTCATGTTTGACTAATTTTGGGACTTCGATAGGCTCGTCGAAGATAGAGCACCAGGCGAAGTGGATATCGCGGGATCTCGCCCCCTTTTTGTGGGATTTTTGGGTTTAGGGTTTATGTAACAGGTATGGGATGTCAACCTAGGGTTTACCCATGTTTAGGCCCATTTTATAATGTATAAATAGATATCTAGGCGATGTAAGAAGGGGACAGTGTGCTAAGTGAAGTAGTAGTGAATGTTTGTGGATTAGTGCAGAGCTAGAGGCTTTGTGCATTCTATGTGTTAGTACTTGCAGAGATAAGTGCAAGTGATTGTAATAAGATGGTGTATAGACTGTGTAAGAAGGATTTGTGATGTGACCTAACTCAGGGAAGGAGGATTTGGAGAGGTGCGTGGAGATCTCATGTCCTATGCAGAGTGGGGTTTTTTCTCTCTGTGCATGTAAGAATATTGACAGAAGATAATAAAGAAGAAGAGTTGGTGCATGTAGCCCCACGTTGGGGGTGAACCATGTATATCCCGCGTTGTGGTTGCTTTGTGCATTATAGTTGTTATGTTATTGATGTGATGTATGCTTAGTGAAATCATATATTTTAGATGCATATGATATGATATCTTTGTGCTTAGTAATCTGAATGAATGCTAGATCTGATCTGTTTCTATGTGCTAAGTGCTTGGAAGTGTTAGATTTTGTTGAATACTGCATTGTTATGTAATTAGGGTTTGAATATTTGATGTAAATAAGGGTTAAATGCTAATGAATGTTAAATACTAAGTTATTTTTTAAGGTATTGTAATCATAGATTTGTGTCCCAGCTATGTTGTAGACATCTGAATCCTGCAACCCTCCCTGCCTCTACCTCGGATGAGACTTCATCTGCTTTGTAGTTGTTGTCGAAAGGGCCGGTAGTTAGGGTTTTTTTGGTGCGTTGTTGAAGCGTTGAACCCTGGGTATGCCCCTGTGTGAACAAATTTCCTTCTAAAATCTCTTAAACCACCTTGACTACTTTGACCTTTTTGGGCTTCTAGATGACATATGAGGGTCCTCCAATTTCGTAAGGCCATAACTCTCAAACCGTGAGGAGTTATGTGACGTTCCACATACCACTAGAAATGGAATGACATGTACTATCCATATAGAATAGTATTACCTACAAATATATAAAAACTCATACCATTATCCATCAAACAACCTTGGGTCCATTACCCAAACTTAGGTTCTGCAACTTCTTATAGCCATAACTCTCTAACAGTGAGGAGTTATGTGATGTTCCATATACCACCGGAAAAAGAATGACAAGAAATATCCATATAGGATAGATTCACGGAAAAATTAACTCACCTTCATCTCATTATTCCACAAATAAGCATGGGTTCTCTAACCATACTTCTATGATAACTCAATCCGCAAAGCATCTTTCCGTGAGGGATTTCATCATAAGGGCACCACTTTGGATTTCATCCTTTGTGCTATTGGGCTTTCTTCAAGGGTTTACATCAATGACAACCAACCTTAATCAACAATCTCCCCCTTTGGCATTGATGGCAACACTCTGATGAAAAACTGAAATTATGTCATGCAATATTGAAGTCATATCACTGATGCTCCCCCTGGAAACATGCCTATGTCCTCTACATCTGATGAATCTCTCCCCCCTTTTTCATAAATGTCAAATGTATATTTCGATCTGGGGATGCTCCCCCTGACTAAATTTCCCTCTTTATGGTTCTTCCTTGTGTACATCTAAGACATATAAGATAAGCATTCAAAATAATTCATTTTGGAGTAGAAATAACTCCAAGTCTCTGGCGAAGATACTCAAAGGCTTCCTGTGGAAGTGGTTTTGTAAAGATTTTTTCCACTTGTTATTTTGTGCCCACATACTCATCTCTGATGTTCTTTTCTGCAACCTACTCCCATAGAAAGTGATACTTTATTGGAATGTGATTTGTCTTTGAGTGAATCATCGGGTTCTTTGAGATACTTATGGCACTTGTATTATCACAATAGATTGGAATGGGATCATCATACTCAACCTTTATATCTGTCAGAGTTTGTTTCATTCAAATAAATTTTGTACAACATGATGTTGTTGCAATATACTCTACCTGGGTTGTAGATAAAGATACCAATGATTGTTTATTTCTTAGCCATGATACTAAAAACTCACCCACGTAGAACATTTCTCCACTAGTGCTTCGTCGGTCATCAATACAACATGCCCAATCTGCTTCTATGTAGGAAATAAGTGATAGATCCTTTTCTTTTGGATACCATAATCCAAACTCTTATATTCCTTTGAGATATCTGAAAATCCTCTTCACCGCTAATATATGTGATTCCTTTGGTGATTCTTGAAATCATGCCACATGTCCAACTTCTTACATTACATTTGGTCTGGATGCCGTCACATATAGTAGGCTTACAATCATTGACCTGTATTGCCTCTGATCTGTAGACTTTGAATCATCATCTTTGCTCAACTTCCAATCGGTTTGCATGGGAGTGTTGGCCCTTGACCAAGTTATCAGAGATCCTTGGTCAAGTTTAACCTATTTTGGGACTTTTACAACCTGTTGAAGGAGGAACACAAGACGAAGTAGAGATCATGGGATCTCGACCCCTTTTTGGGTCCCTTTTGGGGTTTTGGGATCATGTAATGGTTATGGGATGTTGGCCCATGGGTTTACCCATGTTTAGGCCTATTTTGTAAAGTATAAATAGATGTTTAGGCAATGTAAGGAGGGGAATCTATGTGATGTTAGGCCAATGTGCTAAGTATTAGTGATCAATCTATGTGATCGAAGGATTGTAAGTTCTATGTGCATATTGTGTGACGCTTGCAGAGATGAGTTCAAGTGATTGTAGAAGGCTTAGTGTTGTAACCTAGTTCGGGGAAGGAGGATCTGGCGAGGTGCGTGCAGATCTCCTGTCCTATGCGGAGTAGGATTTTTGAGGCTTTATGAATGTAACTGATTAAAAAAAGATAATATAAGAGAAGAAGAGTTGGTGGATGTAGTCCTAGGGGGGTTGAACCATGTATATGTTGTGTTTCTCTACTTTGTGCAATGTGTTGGTGTTTTTATGTGTAACTTGCTATGATATAGATGAATGTTAGATAAAACTGATGTTGCTTCGTGCTTATAAAAGAGAATGAATGTTATATCTGACCTATGTGAGTATGCTTAGTGCCTAAATCTTCTATATCTAATATGTTCCTTATGTGATAAGTGTTATTTGATGTGGATCTCATTGAATACTACGATGCTGTGTAATTAGGGTTTGTCTGCGTTGTTACTAAGAACTGAATGTTGATGAATGTTTACTGCTAAGTTCTCTGTTAAGTGTTAGAATCACAGATCTGTGTCCCAGCTAAGGTTTCATAGATATGATTCCTACAAACACCCTTGCCTCTACCTTGGGTGAGACTTCATCTTCTTCGTAGGTGTTTCCGAAAGTGCTGGTAGTTAGGATTTTCTTGGTGCGTTGTTGTAGCATTGAACCCTGGGTCTACCCCTGTGCCAACAAATGGTTCTGTTGCCGGGACCTGAATTTTTGAATGCTGGGAACTGAGAAAGAAGAAGCTTTGTGCAAAGATCTAACTTGAAACTGTTATTGTTGGGAACCGATAAAGAAGAATCTTTATGCAAAGATCCGACCTGAAATTGTGAAATCTCTATGCGTAGATCTGTCACTCTAATGCGCAGTATTCTACTTAGTTTGTGAAGCTCCGTGCTAAAGAAAAAGAAATCCGATGTGAAGAAAATAGGTAAGATTTGAATGCCTTATGCTCTGATAAAGGTAAGAATAATGAAATTTTTTAGATCTGGAAGCTTTGTTCTCTGTTGAGGATAAGATTAGTGAATTTTTTTATTTTTTCTAAAGTATGGATCTAGGCATGTTTGATAAGATTTGTCCTAGCTTGAAAATTAGTGCACTGACAGACGAAAGAAGATGTGATATAAGTAGATATAATAAGAATAGTGAAAAATATGTTATAGTTATGTATAGAAAGAATGTTTGGACTAACAAATGGATGCAGGATCCTGGAAATAATTTTTTTCAAGTTAACTACTATGATCCTAGCGCACAGTTGTTAAGAACCAAATATCAATATAGCATAGAAAAACATATGAAAAAGTACTCAGCGCCTTGAAAAAGAGATAATTTTAGATAATAAGCCTCTTCGAGGGGGAAACCTCCTTTTACCCCACTTAAATGTTCAAGTACAAGATGATTCCAAATGAAAATGTCTCCTTGGTATATATAGGAGACTAGGAGGTATAGTTACAACTAATGGAATAAAGCAGACATAAATAAAATAACATTACTAATCTAATATGCCCCAATTAAGGGGTAATGAGCCAATATTGGGGCTTAACATTCCCCTCCCCTTGAGACAAGGGTTTTCCACAATGCTTGAGTAAATCTAGATGCTTCTGTATAAAAGACTCATCTTCCCAAGTGGAATCTCCAGCCGGTAGTTTCCTCCATTTAATGAGATACTTTGAAATGGATCTATTCCTCAGCTGGCAAATTATTGTGTCATTGATGGCTTCAGGATCCAATATGATTTTTCCGTCCTCATCAAGTTATGGTAATATAGTTTTAACTGGGATCTTGCTGCCTATAACCTTCTTTAAGCATGAAACATGGAAAACTAGGTGTACTCGTGAAGATGTAGGCAACTCCAATTTGTATGTCATAGTACCAATTTTTTGCAACACCTTATAAGGGCCATAGTACTTTGGTGATAATTTATTATCCTTCTTGGCTTACTTGAGGGACATCTGGTTGTATGGTTGTAGTCTTAAAAACACCCAATCCCCTACTTCAAAACTTCTTTCACTACGATGTTGATCTACTTGTTGTTTCATGCGATTATGTGCCATGGTCAGATTGTCCTTTAAGATTTGGAGAACTTGTTGTTGATTCTCGATGTGATATTCCACTGCTTGAACCTTATATTTTTCTTTTAGATAAGAAGTGATGGAAGGAGGGTGGTATCCATAAAGTGCCATAAATGGTGTCATTTTTGTTGTAGTATGAAAGGAAGTGTTATACCACCATTCTGCCAAGGGTAGCCATTTGAACCATTGTGGTTGTTTATCAGAGACAAAGCAACAAAGGTATCCTTCAAGACATTTCTCCAATATCTTAGTTTTTCCATCAGATTGAGGATGATAGGATGAGCTATGAGCCAATTGAGTACCCAAACAAGAAAATAATTATGTCCAAAAATGTCCAGTGAATATGGGATCTCTGTCACTTACAATAATCTTTGGGTTGCCATGTAGATTTTGAACTATCTCCATGAATGCAGTGGCAATTGTACTAGCTTTGAAGGGATGAGAGAGTGCACAAAAGTGTGCATACTTGGTCAGTATATCAACAATCACTATGATGACACTCTTTCCTTTAGACTTTGGTAACCCTATGATGAAATCCATGGAAACCTCCTCCCAACGCTGACTTGGGATGGATAATGGTTGTAAAATACCTGGGGTCTTAATTGTTTCCACCTTATTTTATTGTCAAACCAAACATGCTGCCACAAAACTTTGAACATCAGTTTTAAGTCCATCCCAAATAAAATCCTTCTTGACTCTATGGTAGGTTTTCAAAAATCCCGAGTGCCCTCCTACTGGAGAGGTGTGCAATTCCAATAGTACCTTTTGTTTGAGTTGGGAATTATTACATAAATATAAGTGATCTTTGTACCATAGTGAATCATTTTTCCATGTAAATGTATCTGATGCACTAGAATCCTGCTGCAACCTTTGAATGAGAGTCCACACTTTGTTGTAATTCTTCCATTCATCCCTTGCTTCTATTATCCAATCGGGTTGGATGATCGAGATAGCATAGAGAAAGGCCTCAACATCTTCATCCTTTCTTGAGAGTGCATCTGCCACAACATTTTTCTTCCCCTTTTTATAGATGATTTCAAAATCATAACCCAATATCTTGGTTACCCATTTTTGTTGTTCTTATGAAGATAGTCTTTGTTCCAAGAAGTATTTAAGACTATCATCATCTGTTTTGACCTTGAAGTGCCTACCGATTAGGTAAGGATGCCATTTCTTCAATGCATGTAGTATTGCCATCATTTCCTTCTCATAAATGGGTTTGTGTAAGTCATTTCCCTTGAGTGGTCAAATTTCAAAAGCCAGGGGCCTTCCTTCTTGCATTAGGACAACACCAATTCCATTTCCTGAGGCATCACATTCCACAATAAAGGTCTTTGTGAAGTCTGGTGTGGTCAAGACAGGAGCTTTCCACATCACCTATTTAAGTTGTTCAAAAGATTTAGTTGCCTCTGGAGTCCATGAAAATGCATCCTTCTTAGTTAGTTCCATTAAAGGTGTTGCTATTCTTCCATAGTTCCGAACAAACTTGCGGTAATAACCTGTCAAACCCAAAAATCCTCTAAGATTCTTCAATGTTTTGGGAATCGACCAATCCATCATGGCCTTAATCTTGTTAGGGTCTACCTTGACACCTTCATGAGATACAATATGACCCAAATACCCTACCTTCTTTATTCCAAAGAAACATTTGGATGGTTTGGCATGTAGTTGTTGCTCCTTTAGTAGTTGTAGCACCTTGTCAACATGTCGCACATGATCCTCCCAAGACTTGCTATATATTAGTATATCATCAAAAAATACTAACACAATTTTTTGAAGGAAGGGCTTGAAAATGGAATTCATCAACCCTTGGAATGTGGAAGGTGCATTTGTAAGGCCAAAAGGCATGACCAAAAGTTCATAATGGCCTTCATGAGTTCAGAATGTTGTTTTTGGGATATCTTGTTCCTTCATTCGGATCTGATGATACCCTGAACGGAGATCCAATTTTGTGAAATAGATTTATCCATGTAGTTCATCTAACAATTCATCAATGATGGGAATGGGAAACTTATCTTTAATAGTGATCTTATTGAGCTCTCTATAATCTAGACACATACACTATGAGCTATCTTTCCTGGATACTATTACCACTGGTGCAGAGTAAGAAATTTGGCTAGGTCTAATAATGCCAGCCTCTAACATTTCTTCAACCATGCGCTCAATTTCACTCTTCTGGGCGTAAGGGTATCTATATGGCCTGATGTTAGGAGAAACACTCCCAGGAATTAGGTGAATTTCATGATCATGATTTCGAGTGGGTGGAAGTCCTTTGGGAATATCTTCAAATACTTTGGAATGCTTATCAATGATCCCTTAGAGATCTTGAGGAGTAGATGGCTTAGATCTTTGAACATCTAGTGAGCATAGTTGTGAAATAATTCCTTGATGCCCCTTTTTCAATAATTTTTTCATTCCATTGGAGATTATCACCTTACCGGGTTTCCCTGTGATACCTCTTAACTCAATTTCTATTCCTTCCAATGAAAATTTCATGAAAAGTTCTTGAAAATTAAAATACACCGTTCCTAATGATTGTAACCATTGGATTCCTAGTACAACATCTGCACCACCCATGGGTATAGCAATCAATGGACTATTCATTACATATTCCCCCATAGTAATATTGATCTTTTTTCATTTTCCTGAGCAATTGATAGTTCCTCCATCTGCAATCATTACTTGAAACTATGGCGCTGGATATACAAAGCAATTGAGAGCTTTGGCTAATTTATAGTGAATGAAATTATGATTACTGCCATAATCAATTAGGACTATTACCTTTTTCTTTTTGATGTATCCTTCGATCTTGAGGGTTTGAGGAGTGCTAATTCCATCCAATGCATTACACGATATAGTGGGAGTCAACTCTTTAGACGAAATTGCTTATATGTTTTCATCTTGAGATGGTTCTTGTTCTTGTTCTTCTTCCTCTTCACAATCTATGTAGAATAATTTCTTCTCACCACACTTATGTCCCTTACTGTACTTTTTTTCACAATTAAATCATAAACCTTTTGCTTTTCTTTCCTCCAACTGTTTAGGTGTCAACCTTGTAGGTTGAGGATTTTTAGAAGAAGGAGCATTGTTCTCTCTATAGATGTTAGGATTGGTCCTTCTAGTAGCCATAGCCATATTTTTACTTTCGACATTTCTTGCCACCTTAAATGCATTCTCCAATTATTTGGGTTCCCAAAGGTGAACCTCATGTTGAATGTTGTCCTTTAAAGTTCCTATGAATACATCAATCAATTGCTCATTTGGAATATCAGTTACCTTTATATTCAATCTTTGGAAGTTCTCAATGTGCTCGGTAGCTGAACCCTTTTGCTTGAGATTTATCAATTAGCTAAAGAAGGTATTTCTCCTTGTATCCTCATAGTGTGCTATCATTTCTTCCGTAAAAATTTTCCAGGTGACGAGTGATTTGCAAGAACAAATCCATCGATACCATACAAATTGATTAGGTTCTACATATAAAGAAGTAGTTCGTACCTTTTGTGTATGTGGCACATTATGTAGATCAAAGAATTGCTCCATCTGAAGTATCCATGTGATTGGGTCCTTGCCATCAAACTTCCTCATATTGATCTTAGGAACATGGTTGGTCTTCAACACAAAGTTGGAGTTTCTACATTCTTGATTCACCTTCCTTGTTTCCTCATCATGAATTTCATGGGATGCATTTTCACTTTCAGGTGTCTTCTCTATTATGAAATTTTTCAATACTTCCATGATCTCCTCTTTTAAACCATCCATCTTTGCCTCCAACTTAGCTTCCATCTCTTGTATTTCATCTTTTGTTACTATCTTCTTTTGTAAATCATTTATGTCCCTACGCATTTCTTCACCTTCATCAAGAGTCCAAGAAGGATTGTCTGGATGATTATTTGGTGTAGAAGTTCCCTTTTTGGGTGGCATGTTGGCCAAGTATCACTTTTGAACCTTGATTTTGAGGTAGTTCTGCTAGACAATCTTTATTCTATTGTATCTCCCAAGTTTCGGCCCTTCTGGGTATGAAACTTTCTTTTATTTAGTTCTCTGATATTTCTTCTTTGCAATGCCATAGGTCTGATCAAAATTAGATGTGACAAGTGGAATTTACGGTAACTTCCCCACAACTTGCCACTTTTTGGGATTTCCAGGAGATCTCACTTGTATAGCGTGCCCCTCACAAAATGATTGATATTAAATTCTGAAACTCATACCAAAAATACTACAGACTGTCCATGATTCAATGAAACCAGCCCCACTCAATTTGGATACTCTAGGAAGAAGATATAATTTTGTTACCTGAAACACCTTCTTGAGACTAGTCAATAGGACTAGTCAGATACCCTATCTTACACAGGGTGTATCTACAAATTTAAGATGACCCATAATTTGAAATCTTTAACACAGATACCTTACTAATTTTTGTGAATATCCTCCAGAGTTCAGGGTATGAAACATTATAGAAATGTTTTTATAGCAAAAATTTCGCAATGACTCAGTTCATGATTATTCTAGAACCCTATCTTGTATAGGCTATCTCTGAAAGTATAAGGCCTCAAGAGCTGAAATTTTAACCCAATGTACCTTTATCCATATACTAAATATCCTCCAAGTCATTCCTTGGGAAACATTGTAGAAAAAAAGTTATAGCGAAAATGCCAAGGTTTCTTAGATGTAGCAGCGAAACCCCAAGACCTTGAGCTTTGATACCATATGTTAAGAACCAAATATCAATATAGCATAGAAAAACCTCAGAAAAAGTACTCAACACCTTGAAAAAGAGAAAATTTCATTTAATAAGCCTCTTTGAGGGGGAAACCTCCTTTTACCCCACTTAAATGTTCAAGTACAAGATGATTCCAAATGAAAATGTCTTCTTGGTATATATAGGAGACTAGGAGGTATAATTACAACTAATGGAATAAAGACAACATAAATAAAATAACATTACTAATATAATATGCCCCAATTAAGGGGTAATGAGCCAATATTGGGGCTTAACAATAGTATAGGAAATGTTGGGGATCATTTAAGAGAAAGACATGATTAACCCTTTGTTACAGTTGCATAAGACCGGGACATCTGGATAAGGAGTGCCCTGGTAGAAAACCTAGTTGCCTCTGTTGCAAAGGTATGGACCATGAATTTTTGGATTTCTCTAGAATGATTGTTCAACTTGAAATGATGAATATGAGACAAGAAGACCACGAGAAAAGTCATGCAACTGAGATTATGGAAGAAACCCAGAAAGAATCAGAGAAAGTATTGCTACATATGAAAGAAACCCCGAATGATCACCGACATATCAGTTTATCAAAGGTATTCAAAGAAAAATAATTCATTGAAGCAAGAATAGGAGAATTCGACATTGACTGTGTTTTGGATGAAGAAACACAGGTGAATATCATGACAGAAAGAACTTGGGAAACTTTAGGGAGCCTGTTATGATTCCTTCATTAGGAGGAATAGGACTATTCAGAGGAAAGTTGATAAACCTATGTGGAAAGATTACCCATATATATATGAGTGCCAATTAAACTTCCACAGAGGAAGAATTTGAAGTTGTTGAATTTATTGAGGACAATGCTCCATTTACTATGTTGCTCGGAAAACCTTGGATTGAAAGAGATCAAGCCATAAGGGAAGAAAAATAAGTCTTAGAACAAAAGAAGCAAGAGCTAAAATATTTCATGACTAGGAGAATCACACACTTGATTGAAGAATAGGAGAACCGAGCGAAGCTATTTAAAACCAAAGACTGGAATGTCGAAGCTGGAAGAACACTAGAATACCCACAGAAGATTACAGTACCTATTCCAGATATAGATGAAGTATTACCCCTGATTTCTAGGAGAGAATATCAATAGCGTGAAGTTACTATGCCAAAAGAAGATAAGAATCAGAATGGAAAAAGGAATTCCAAGATGAAGCTCACCAGAAAGAAGGATAGAAAACTAAGTAAGAAGAGAGATAAGATTGAAAAGTTACAGAAGGTTCCCGAGGGAACTTTGCAGAGAGAAAATTTACAAAATTGGAGCTTTTTCGGAATACCAGAACGTCACATGGCACTTCGCCATGGCGAAGTAATATAGTTGTTAGAGATAGTATAACCATTCGAATGACACCTCGAATGAGTATAAAGGAAAAGTAACACTTCCTAGAGATGAGGTTGACCCCTTGAATAAGAGGAAGGTATCTCCTCCGAAACCTTCTTCTCGGAAGAAATCAAGATCCATTATGATGAAGATGCAAACTACACTTACTCCTGATGAATTTGACCTCATCATAGCAGCTCTAAACGACGCTTCACTGGAAATCACAAAGAAACAAGGAGCGAAGTAGGAGGAAATGTATGATATAATTGAGGTCAAGCTCCAAGGGGTACAATAGGCTCTTCAGTCCAGTTGTGCAATCTCCACTGTGCCCTTGCCTTCGGGAGAACAAGAATTGGGATATGGACCAGACCAACTCTGTCGCCTAGCAGATGCAACTAAAGCTCTCCTTCAACGAGCACAAGAGGAAACAGAACAAGCCAACCAGGATTTGATGCAAGTACAAGGATTACTTGTAGAACAACGCAGAGTTATAGAGCAGGAGAGGATTACTCTCCATACAAATTTTGATGAGGAGAAAGCGCATATGCAACAAGAAAAGGAACAATTGCTCGTAGGGAAACTCGAGGTAAAATAAGCAGTCAACAAATCACTTCGCTTTGTGATGGGCTTAGAGAAACAGGCAGAAGACCATGTTGAGCATCAAGTAGAGAAGCTCGTGGAATCCATCCAGTAGCTACAACAAATAATAACATATTTAGAGCTCCGCACAATGCCCAACACTCTGCAGGATATCAGAGATCAAAGAGAAGAAACTGCCTGGAGCACAGTTGAGAGAATAAAAGATTTTTCCATGGAATGCAAGCAACTCAGTGACCGTAGTGCCCAAACTTATGAGAAATTCACTGACAATGCAGAACTAAAGGCACTAGAGTCTCAACTTTATGAGGCAAAGCAGTAAGCAGAGACAATACAGACGCAGTTGAAACCCCTGTCAGTTGTGGAAAGAATGAAACGATCCCAAGAGAAGAACACTACTTAGCAGTAGGTTCACACCATTCACAGAAAATACATGGAAGTGAATCGAAGAATCCAACCTATACAAGACGAGGCTTACCAAATATTCACAGAGATCGAAGCCCAACGAGCAGAACTGGAGCAAGTTGTTGTTGCAACAAAACAATGCCTATAAGGACTTGTGAACAAGGCAGTCATCCAAGAGTTCGTTGAATAGGAGTTCATGGCACAACAACAAGTCGAAGCATCTCGAGGCTTTTGAAGTAGAACTCCCTAGATCATAGTGACTCAGGATGAGTCACAGGTAAGTGTTGGGGGCCTGTTGGCCCTTGACCAAGTTTTGGGAGATCCTTGGTCAAGTTTGACCTATTTTGGGACATTGACAGCCTGTCGAAGGAGGAGAACAAGATGAAGCAGAGATCGTGGGATCTCGACCCATTTTGGGGTCCTTTTTTGGGTCTTTGGATTATGTACTGGGTATGGGATGTCGGCCCATGGGTTTACCCATGTTTAGGCCTATTTTGTAAAGTATAAATAGATGTTTAGGCAATGTAAGGAGGGGAATTTATGTGATGTTAGGCCAATGTGCTAAGTGTTAATGATCGATCTATGTGATCGAAGGATTGTAATTGATATGTGCATACTATATGAAGCTTGCAGAGTTGAGTGCAAGTGATTGTAGAAGACTTAGTGTTGTAACCTAGCTCGGGGAAGGAGGATCTGGTGAGGTGCGTGAAGATCTCCTATCCTATGAAGAGCAGGGTTTTTGAGGCTCTATGCATGTAACTGATTAACAAAAGATAATAGAAGAGAAGAAGAGTTGGTGGGTGTAGCCCGAGGGGGGGTGAACCATGCATATGTTGTGTTTCTCTGCTTTGTGTGATGTGTTGGTGTGTTTATGTGTAACTTGCTATGATATAGATGAATGTTAGATAGAATTGATATTGCTTCATTCTTATAAAAGAGAATGAATTTTATATCTGACCTATGTGAGTATGCTCAGTGCCTAAATCTGATAGATCTAATATGTTCCTTTTGTGCTAAGTGTTATTTGATGTGGATTTGGTTGAATACTGCGATGCTTTGTAATTAGGGTTTGTCTACATTGTTACTAAGAACTGAATGTTGATGAATGTTTACTACTAAGTGCTCTGTTAATTATTCGAATCACAGATCTGTGTCCCAACTAAGGTTGCAGACATCTGAGTCCTTCCACCACCCCTGCCTCTACCTCGGGTTAGACTTCAAATGTTTTTGATACTGAGAGGGGGGTGAATCAATATCAAGTACAATTTAAAAACCTTTTTCAACTTATACTTAAACCATTCAATTATATCCAATGAGAAATGAGCAATAGTATAAGATTTACACCATGCACAATATATGAGAAATAATCAATAGTTTTTGTTCAAGGAAAGTAATGACTTCCAAAGGTAGCTACAACTTCCAAATGTAAAGGGAGGGATAAACCTCCAAGAGGAAGATACAATCCTCTAATATCAAGAGATATTTGAACTCTCTATCCTTTCCCCTTCCTTCCACCCAAGAATATATGAGAGATAATAAAATTTTACATTAAATCATCACCATCAACCAATCATCACATAGAACCTGATAATGCTTTCTGAGACTTCTTCA
>ML792433.1:54037-64740 GCA_009831015.1 Picea engelmannii | reverse complement strand
ACTTTACATTAAATCATCACCATCAACCAATCATCACATAGAACCTGATAATGCTTTCTGAGACTTCTTCAATTTCTGCAATTATTCAATTCTTGGAGTACTATGATCCTATAGATAATTTTACTCAATGTATTCTCTGAAACACCTCTAATGTTCACTCATTGAAGCCTCCCCAAAAAGAGGTTATAGAAAGAATGGTAGACTTTATTCAATTCTGGTCTGTTCAGAAGACCCAACTTGTACAGCATGCCCCACGCTCAATATTTAACATCTGATTCTGAAACTCATACACACGAAACTAAAGTTAGTATTATTTCCAATGGAAGTGGTCCCACTTCATTTGGATTCTTCATAAAAATGTTATGACTGTTTTACCCAGAACACCTATTTATTGACTAGTTTCAAGGCTAGTCCCAAACCCTATATTCCACAGAGTGTATCTCCATAATTATAGTGAATCAAGAGCTTTACTTTTTACAAGAGGTACCTTGATATGTCTTCTCAATACCATAGCAATGGTACCATCTGAATCTTTCTAGAAAAAAAGTTATAGAAAAAATGGTAAGATGACCTGAAAATAACATACCTTAGAACACATCACCAAAATACTTCATCCTCCCTTGAAATCCGGCCTTCTTTTACTTCTTCTTCCCTCTGAAATTCGACTTGTATCAAATGACTGTATAATGATATTTATTTATACCATTTATGTCACTTCCTTTTAACATTAGGGCCGACCTGACACTTTCTTATTTTGTAATTATTTTCAAGGCCTACATGTACTTCCTTTTTCAATTCAGTTTGTCATCTTCACAAATTCATTTCTCCTCAACCATGAGGATCCATGTGACATGCCACATACCACCGGAAACATCATGATGTATACTATCCATTCATGGGTGTTGTATATGCATGTGCATTTTTCTTCATGTCCAAATACCTTTATCAATCTTGCGGTCCAAAACCCATGACTAGGGTTGACATCAATGACAACAATCAATCTTCCAACAAATGCTTCGTAGGTGTTGCTGAAAGGGTCGGTAGTTAGGATTGTTTTGGTACGATGTTGTAGTGTTGAACCCTGGGTCTGCCCCTATGCCAACAAGGAGTGATAATTGGTTTGCAATGTTCCATTCCGACCCTCCTTAGCATTTCTCTGATATACTTGGTTTGAGAAACAAAAATGTTTTGGTTTCTTTGACATATCTGAAGTCCCAGAAAGAAGGATAGTTCTCCAAGTAACGACATTTCAAATTCATTTTTCATATCCTTTGAAAATTTTTTGTTTAACCTGTCATCATCACTACCAAACATAATACCATCAAACATAAACTTCAATTAATAAAATATTACCTTCACTTACCTTGATGTAGAGGTTGTTGTCTGCACTTCCTTTTATGAAGCCTGCCTATTGTAGATACTTATCTAGTCTAGATTACCATGCTCTAGGAGCTTGTTTTAGACCATACAAGGCCTTATTCAATTTACACACATAATGTTCATTCTCTGACAACTGAAATCCTTCTGGTTGTTCAATGTAGAATTCTTCTACAAGTTCCCCATTCAGAAAAGATGATTTTACGTCCATCTGATACACTTTAATATTTTTTGAGCATGCATAAGCTAAAAGAAAATAGATTTCTTCCATTTTGGAAATTGAGGAAAATGTCTCTTCAAATTCGATTCCTTCAATATGTGCATATCCTTTACATACCAATCTAGCTTTGTTCCTTGTAACTTGTCCATCTTCATTCAATTTATTCCTGAAAACCTATTTTGTGTCGATCACATTCTTATTCTTTGGTCTTGGAACCAATTCCCAAGTGTCATTTTTCTCTATTCGATCCAATTATTCATCCATGGCCTTATTCCAAAATTCATCATTGTTGGCTTCTTCAAAACATTTTGGTTCAATTGTAGATAAGAGTGCTAGGTGTGTTTGTTTTGGTGAATGGATTCTTCTTCTAGTCTCGACTCCTGCATATTTGTTTCCGATAATATGGTCTGAAGGATGATTCTTCTGTACTTGTCTGCTAGGTGTCTTTGGAGACACTTGCTAAACTTTCTCTTCTGTTTCAGTCGGATTCTCTTCATCTTCCTATTATACTTCTTTTTCATCTTCTGCTTCTTCTTCAAAAATCTTTTCCATTGATTCATTTTCCTCTTCCTTTGATTTTGGTCTTCCTGTTTCATCAATTGTTACATTGATGCTTTCCACAACTTTGTTCAATCTCATATTGTAACGCTTGTATTCTTTCCTTGTACTTGAGTAACCAAAAAGTACTTCATTGTCCACATGAGAGTCAAAATGCCCATTTTTCCATCTTCTCTTTTGATGTAGCATTTTCTTCCAAAAACTTTGAAGTGCTTCACATTTGTTGGTCTTCATTTCCATAGCTCGCAGGGAGTTTTGTCAGTGTTGTTTTTTAGCATTACTCTATTTTGAATGTGAACTGATGTATGCACTTCCTGTGTCCAAAATGTATCTGTCAATTTGGAATGCATTATCATTATTCGATCCATTTCTTGTACTGTCATGTTCTATCTTTCAACAACTCCATTGTATTGAGGTGTCCTAGCAACAAACAATTGCCTTTTTATTGCATGACTATTGCAGTAGTCCATAAATCCATTTGAAGTGAACTCTCCTCCATTATCAGATATCAAGCATTTGATTTTTGAATCCATTTCATTTTCAACCATTTATTTGTAGATATTAAACTTTTCAAAAGATTCTGACTTATTCTTGAGAAAGAAAACTGCATCCATTCTTGTATAATCATCAACTAATAACATAAAGTATTTATCACCTTTTAAACCCTTTGTTGTAGTTGGTCCAACTAGATCAATGTGCACAATTTCCAGTGGTCTTGTCATTGAATATTCCATTGATTTGAACCTGGTCTTTGTTTTCTTTCCTTCTTGACAATGCTTGCATAAAGTGTTGGTTGGTTTCATGATCTAGGGAATTTCTCTGATTGGTTCTATTTTGCTGACTTTGACAAGGTTATCAAAATGTATGTGACCCATTATTTTGTACCATAGCCAACTTTCATCTTCCTTTCCTAGACAACACTTTTCATTTCCAATTTCACTTAACACATATATGTTGCTTAAAGTTCTTGCAGCTGTAGCAATCAATTTTCCTGAACCTTCTTTTCTTATTTCGCACCTTTGTGAATCAAAAGTAACTTTATGACCTTGGTCACACATTTGACTCACACTTACAAGATTATGTTTCATATCTTCTACTAGTAGAACATTTTCTGCCTTTATATTCTTGTTCCCAATTCCGACTGTGCCTTTTTCAATGATTTTAGTTGAATCATCATTTCTGAAGGAGCCTGGTCCATCTCTTTCCTTTATTAATGTAAGAAACATGTCTCTATCACCTATCATGTGTTTTGAAAAACCACCTTCAACATACCAACCATGTTTCTTCTACTTAGCTTGTTGAGTGAGTGTGCATTCTTTAGTGCTATATTGATTCTTCTTTCGTATCCATGTCATTTTCTGAGGTTCCTGTCTGTGAATGTTGTTATTATGTTGCAGTTCTCTAGGAGGCACTGTCTTTCTGCAATCTTTGGCCATGTGTCCAAAGTTGTTACATTTGTAACATTCCACTTCAGTGCTCAAAGATTCAAACATGTTGTAACTTATTCTCTGTGTTTCACAAGGCCTTCTTGGATAACCCTTTTGTGTATGACTTTCAAATTTTTTTATGTTCTTGTTGTTAGCTCTGCAATTCACAGCTTTATGTCCAAAATTATTACATGCATAACATAAACCAAAAAATATAGTTTGATACCCGGGCATTGAAGATCTTATGAAAGGAGGTTCTCTTATGAATCCTTCTTCTTCTTGAGGCCTATCTGTCTATTGTTGATTCTGAAATCTGAATCTTCTTGGTGGAGGAGTGTCCCTGTAATCTTCCTTGTATATCTTCCTATCCCCTTTGATTATTTCTGCATAGATTTTTGGATATGTTTCTTGCTCTGTTTTTTTGGAGCTTGATCCATTTTCTGTCTGATTGTATACAAGTCTAGACTTGTCAAGATGATATTTTTTACTGTTGATAATGTCATCCAAAAATTTTGAGCTATTCTGCATATTTTTATTTTGAATATCCTTTCTTAAGTGACAATATCTGCTTCCAAATTTCCAATGTTCATGTCCTTTTCTTCTAGCTGTTCTTTGAGTGTTTCTTCAATTCTTTTATCTTCTTCTATTTGAACCTTCAAATTTGTGATCATTTGTTATAGTTCTTGAGTATCTTCTTTCTTGTCTAGTTTCACTTGTAGTTTCTTGTTTTTCTTCTTTTCTCTTCTGATAACTTCTATGGCACACATCAATTATTCTCGGTAGTCAACTTCTGCCTCTTTAATTTCTTCTTTGACTTATTCATATTTTTCTTCGGAGTCTTCTTTATCAGATTATTCTACTGCCATGAATAGAACTCTTCCTATCTCACTGTCACTAACTTCATCTTCATCTAATGATGAGATGTCTTCTTCGGTGCATAAGAGTTTCTTGAAAAATTTCTTTGTAGTTATTTTTCCTTTATATGTGTGTATGCCTTTTGAGTAACCTTCATCATTTATCTTTTTTTTATGAGGACATTTGTTAGCAAAATGACCAAAACCATCACAATTAAAACAAGTTAAAGGAATCTTACCTCTATACCTATCGTTGGTTCCCTTGTTCAATATTTTGATGAAGTTGGCCACTTCTTCATCATCTTTCGAGACGTCATTGTTGCTACTATGTTCTTCTTGTTTCTTTTCTTTTATCTTTGATCTTTTGGATTCTTTGAAGGATGCTTATTTTACATCTGGATTTTCTTGTTCAGTTCTCATTTCATATGTTGTGAATATTCCATGTAGATCGTGTTGGCATGATTTTAAAGAAAGCGCATTCTTGTCATTGATGGAAAGAACAACAACGATGATGGCATGATTATAGGTAGAGTGTGCAAAAGGAATCAAATATCATAAGATATGGCCCGATAAAACTCAGATCAAATCAAGACTGTCATATAAACAAGCTAGATCTATGGTAGGGATGAATTGCGGGGAGCGAAAGATGAATTAAAATACTCACCATTTACAATCCTGCAATCTGTCTAGATCGTCAGATCTCATATCTTCAAATATCTACGACTACGGTTGATCCAACAAAAAATGATTTTAAGTCAGATTAAATTATGACCGTCAGATGCGCAATCACCAAATCTATGGTAGGGATGAATTGCAGATATTGAAAGGAGAACTAAACATCGTTCTTGTTTCAATCCCACAATTAGTCAGGACCATCTGATCTTATAGCTTCGAAGATCGATGATTTTGGTTGACTCACCAACATCGCACAACTTCAAATTGGGGAGTTTGGGTTTTTAGTTAAATCACTCGCAAGTTGTGGTTCCACAATCATCATCAACCATTGATCTTCTTTGAGTGTCCTCATGACTATTCGATCATTTTTTAGTGGAAGGACATGATAAATGGGGAAAAATGATTGAGAATTTGATTATGATAATTCCCGTTAGTCATCGGATCACTTTCGAATGGAAGGACAGGATAAGCCAACAAAGCTGCATCGTAGAAAGATCGAGTCGTTGATCTAATATTTTGATCAATGAATAGGATTCACTTTGGATATAAATATATGAGGAGGTTACGCTCCAGAAAGTTTGAGATTGGAAAAACCCGGAGCCCATAAATCTGAAACGAATAAGGACCATCGGATTTGGAGGACATACGAGGACCATTGGATTAGTGTTGTTGGTCAGTAGACCACATTAGAAGACCACATCAAAATATCACGTCAACAGACCACGTTAGCAAGGATATGTGGTAGACCATGTCAGCAAACCATGTCAGTGTATACACATGGCATAATCAGATGATGACAATTGTCAAGAAGAAATTGGCTCGTATCATGTCAACAAGTGATGTAAGAAAGTTGTGTCACTTCGGGAGAATTTCTCTGGGAGTTTCACCACCAATAAATGTCAAAAGTCCCAAGGTCCCGAAGGACAGAGGTCTGAAGTCACTCTTAGTTGTCGATCTAATATACATTGGGAGTTAGGACAACCATTAGATCTAGGAGAAGAACATGTGCCACATGATGATCCATTTCAGCAAGACTACATCAGCTAGGACACGTGGTGCAATCAGACAATGAAAAGTGTCAAGTTGATTCATCATTTCAGGTACATGGAAATCACAAATCTGAGTGACATGTGGCAGCTACAAGGCTCATGACATGTCATAAAGTGACATAATTAAGTGACATCACTTCGGAGGAGAGAAGGGGTTTAATATTTCAAATCTCTGAAGTCCGGAGACCTGAAGGAGATCTCGACTGATGATCTAAAAGGGACATGAGTCAGTGGATTGAAAACCTCAAAAGATTGATGTATGGAGAAAATAATGGGTTGATATTTGAAATATACGAAGTCCGGAGACCCGAAGGAGATCTCAACCGTTTATCTGAAAGGGACACGCATCAATGGATTGACAACTTTGGAAGATTGACATATGGAGAAAAGAATGGGTTGAGATTTGAAATCTCCGAAGTCCGAAGACCAGTAGGAGATATCGACCATCGATTTGATGTCGGGTGTTCTCCCAACCATTGATCAAGATACAATAGAAGTATGGTGTAAGTGTAATAGCCAAAGACCCGGAGTAAAAGGTGTCCATCCATCTCAATGGTTGATTAAGTCCTCACCGTCAGATTAAGCCTTGTAAGAATCAAATCTGACAATTGATATGTTTCCACGAAATGAATGTAAACCATCTGATTTGTTCGGAAATTCTGATTCAGAAGTTTTGAAAGTTTTGAAGCCCAAAAGTTATGAGGGAAAAGTGTCAAAGTTACGACACTCGTCCATTTCAGGAGAATGAATCGTGGCCTTTGAATTGATAAGCACTCAAGTGCTCGTTAAGCACAGGCATATGGTCACCGCCAGTGATCACATGAAGGAAGGGGCTTAGAAGCCAAAGAAGCCATAAGTGACTGGCTATAATTGACATAGTAGAAGAAGAGTTTCGACTGCCAGAGAAGATAAGGAATCTCATCATAACTCCCACTGATGATGAACACATTGAGCTAACTTATAGGGATGATAAAGATTTTCCATGATGATCACGTAGAGGACTCGACGCAAGAAAAATATGAAGAACAAAGAAGTGAGGTGATTATGTTGGTTATCTATGAAGTTGTGAGGAAGAGATGCAGTGAACAACCTATAGGGAAGAATAGTGATGTAGTGAAGAGCATGCAAAGGCATAGCGCATAGAATGCAAATGGCGCACAAAGTATAAAACATAGAAGAACATAAAGTGTAACGTATGCAAGCATAAAGACACTGATGTAGGCAGACCATTGCAGTGTAGTAGAACAATGATGAGACGGGTAAGCCATTGATAAATGTTGTATCACTGTGATAAATTTAAGAAAGAAAATATTTATATTTCAGGGTGTTAGGGAGTTACTAGGGAGGACTGGTGTCCTGAAAGCTTCAAGTGGATGCTAGATCACAGGGGGTTGTAGCTTCCATCTGGTTGCATCCAGAAAAACCAGGGTGGCAGGGTGGTGCAAGGGAGAACTATTTTTCTCTGTTATACATGTTGGTGCCTGTGTGACTGGAAGTTGGTGATTCCATCCAGTTGGTGATAGAACACTCAGGGAGGTTGTGCTTCCTTCTAGTGGGTGCTAGAGAAACCAGATATTTGGTGCTCTCAGCAAGTTGTTGCTTGTAAAACAAAGGTTGTAGCCTCAAGAGGAGTTGGAGCTCATAAGAATGATAATGTACAAAAAATAAATATTACTTATCATATCAATAAGAAGAAGTTTTTCCATTTATGGGTTTCCTCAGGAAATATTTGTCTCTGTATAATTCATGTCTGTGATTGATGTTGAATATTCTATTGCTTACTTCCCTGCTTTATTTTGATCATCATTGAGAATTCTATAAAGAGTTCAAAATATGATTAATTGTTTAAGCACAGTAACAACTAATTCACCCCCCCTCTCAGTTGTCCAATAATTGGTATCAAATCTGGTTCCTTTTATCTAAGGGTAGATCCTAGAGCTTAAATATGACTAGCCATGAAGGAAATTTAACCAATAAGGCCCCCCTGTTCAATGGAACAAACTTCACCTTCTGGAAAGTTAGGATGAGAGCCTACAAAATGGACCTAAGTGCAGATGTTTGGGATGTGGTAGAGACTGGTTATGTAAATCCATTTGCACTAGCTTCTAAGGATGACAAGCTAGAATTCAGCTTCAACACTAAGGCTATGAATGATATTCTGAGTGGGCTTGTAGAAACAAAATTTGTAAAAGATATGCACTTCGAATCTGCCAAAGAAATGTGGGACAAACTCATCAATAGTTATGAAGGTAATGAGAAGGTAAAGGATGCCAAGCTTCATACCTACAGATTACAGTTTGAAAAACTAAAGATGAAAGAGGATGAAATGGTTGGGAAGTACTTTCTGAGAGTTGAAGAAAAAGTAAATGCAATGATAGGACTTGGTGAAAAAATTGAGGATGTCTCTTTAGTTTAAATTTTTTTGAGATCTATGCTAGATAGGTTTAACCCAAAGGTCTCTTCTATAGAAGAACCTAATGATCTAAAAGATCTGTCTATTGACCAACTCCTAGGAAATCTGACTACCTATGAAATGAGGATAGGTAAAGATAAACCCACCTCTAGAGAAAGATAATTTATAGCAGATAAGAATGAGGATCCGGAGCCTGATGAAATTGAAGCAAAATTTGTGAGAAGACTAAAGAAAGGATCAGGAAAGTACCAAGGCAAATTTCCCTTCAAATTTTTTTAACTATGGAAAGATAGTTCACTTTGCATCTAAGTGTCAACACAAGAAACAGGATCGGAATTCTGAATGTGAAAAGAAGTACAAACCTAAGAGATTTGGTAAAAAGAAAAGTCTACGTGTAAACAATGACGACTCTTCAGAAGACATAGATAGTGACTCTTCCCGTGAAGATAAGATTAATGAATTTATGCGTATGGAAAAATATGATTATGATAATAAAATCGCAGGAAGTGATTTTGATGATGACAAAGTTGTGGTTGACTTGGAAGGAGAACTGATCAGTGCTCTAGAAGAAATTGTTAGACTCATATATAATAATAAAAAGAAAAAAACAATTGCTAATATAGCTCGAGAAAGACAATAAAGGACTTGATGAATGCTTTGCCCTACTAAAAGTGGAATTATAAGAGGCAAATAAAATAGAGGACATTCTGAAACAACATTTATTAGAAAAGAAGGCAAGATGTGAATCCTTGGAAGAAGAGGTTGTTGATACTGAGAGGGGGGTGAATCAGTATCAAGTACGATTTAAAAACCTTTTTTAACTTATACTTAAACCATTCAATTATATCCAATGAGAAATAATCAATAGTATAAGAGTTACACCAATACACCACAATACACCATGCACAATATATGATAAATAATCAATAGTTTTTGTTCAAGGGAAGTAATGACTTCCAAAGGTAGTTATAGCTTCCAAATGTAAAGGGAGGGATAAACCTCCAAGAGGAAGATACAATCCTCCAATATAAAGAGAGATATTAACTCTCCATCCTTGCCCCTTCCTTCCACCCAAGAATATATGAGAGATAATAAAACTTTACATTAAATCATCACCATCAACCAATCATCACATAAAACCTGATAATGCTTCCCGAGACTTCTTCAATTTATGCAATTCTTCAATTCTTGGAGTACTCTGATCCTATAGATAATATTATTCAATGTATTCTCTGAAACGCCTCCAATTTTCACTTCTTGAAGCCTCCCCAAAAAGAGATTATAGAAAGAATGGTAGGCTTTATTCAATCCTGGTCTGTTCAGCAGACCCAAGTTGTACAGTGTGCCCCGCTCTCAATATTTAACATCCGATTCTGAAAATCACACACAGGAAACTAAAGTCCGTAATATTTCCAATGGAAGTGGTCCCACTACATTTGGATTATGTATGAAGCAGTTATGATTGTTTTACCCAGAACACCTTTTTATTGACTAGCTTCAGCACTGGTCACAAACCCTATCTTCCACAGAGTGTATGTCCATAATTATAGTGAGTCAAGAGATAAAGTTTTTACCAGAGGTACCTTGATATGTATTATCAATACCATAGTGATTTCACCATATGAATCGTTCTAGAAAAAAATTTATAGGAACAATGGTAAGATGACCTGAAAATAACATACCTTAGAACACATCACCAAAAGACTTCATCCTCCCTTGAAATCCGGCCTTCTTTTCTTTCTTCTTCCCTCTGAAATTTGAGTTGTATAAAATGAATGTATAATGATGTTTATTTATACCATTTATGTCACTTCCTTTTAACATTAGGGCCGACCTGACACTTTCTTATTTTGTAATTATTTTCTGTAATTATCTTCAGGGCCTACATGTACAATTCACTTTGTCATCTTCAAAAATTCATTTCTCCTCAACCATGAGGATCCATGTGACATGCCACATACCATTGGAAACAACATGATGTATACTTTCCATCTATGGGTGTTGTATCTGCATGTGCATTTTCCTTCATGTCCAAATACCTTCATCAATCTTGCGGTCCAAAACCCATGACTAGGGTTGACATCAATGACAACAACCAATCTTCCAACAATCTCCCCCTTTGTCATTGAT
>ML792433.1:29933-53987 GCA_009831015.1 Picea engelmannii | reverse complement strand
CATTCTTTTCTTTTACATTTTTTCTTCCAAGCTCTACTACACCTTCTCCAAGTATTTTGGCAGATGAGTCATCTCCAAATGCAACATTGCCACCCTTTCTCTTCAAGCTGATGAATTTGTCTTAATCCCCGGTCATGTGTGAATAACATCCACTATCTATGTACCATTCATCTTCTTCTTTACATTCTTCAGCGGTCAATACTATTCGACAATCTTCATTGGCTGGAATCTCTTTCCTTCTCCATATTGTGGTTGGCATAGGGACATCTTCATTCATATATCTGCAATCTCGTGCTTTGTGATCAAGATAATTGCATTTGTAGGATAAAATATTTTTGTCCATCAACGGGTAAAATGAATTATAACTTCTGTTGACGAATCCATGATTATTTCCATATCTTTTGTTTACACCATTCATGTTTCTTGCATATTTGTTCCTTTCATTGATTATGCAATTAATTGCCTTATGTCCAAAAATTTTGCAAGTATAACAATGACCAAGAAAGAAATTTTGATACCTTGGAGTAAGTGGGCTTCTTTGTGATGTAGTCCATCTGGGTTCATGATCTATTCTTCTGTAGTTTCCTTCATATTGATTGAATCTTCTTTGATTCCTGAAGGTAGGAGGTATTCTTGGATATTCATCTCTTTTGTAATCATTCCTTCTTTCTGGTATCCTGTTCCACTTCTCATTAACTGTCTGTGTATCTCTTTCTTCAACCTTCTTGTTGGTATTTGCATATTTTTTGTATGAAGTTTCATCCATGCATCCAAGATGTGTTAAGTCTTTTGGAACTTGAGAGTTTCTTAAGATCTTCCTCAATGAGACAACTTCTTGTTCAAGTTTCTCACAATCTTCTTCTTTCTTTATCATTTGGACCTTCTTTACTTCTTCTATGCTTCTTGCTTCTTCGAGTAGAGTTTTCAAGGAAATGGTTTCTTCTCTTAGTTTCTGAAAGTATTCTAATTGTTTCTTTAAGCCTACAACTGTCTTTTCACAACTAACCAATTCACTTCTTAGTTTTCTTTGTGTGTCTTTGAGCTTGCTATTTTCAATCTCAACATGCTTAAATTTTTTAAGATTCTCATCTTCTTGTTGAATAATTTTTTATTTATGATTTTCTTCTTCTTCATTAGAATTTCCTTCTTCAATGTCATTTCTTTCAATCATTGGATGAGGACATTCAAATTCAACATGACCTACTCCTTCACAATTAAAGAAAAAGAACTGACCTCTATTTTCTTCTTTGAAATCTGAGATGTTGTAATCTTCTTTAACTTCTTCTTCTTCTTTTGCTTCTTCCCTTGCATAAAGTTCTTGTAGGTTGTCTCAAAGATATTTTTCTAATGCACATGATCCCACCTTGGATTTTGCTGAATCTGTTAATCCATCCAGGATGGTATCTATTGCCAGTTTGTTGTTCATTTTTGTTTCCTTCAGAGCTACAGTCTTTGGTTTCTTTGAAGCATTGTATAATGAAGCAACTGAGATCCAAACATCTGCCCCAAGAGATTTCAAGTAAGTTTCCACTCTATTTTTCCAGTATTCAAAATTGCTTCCATCAAATGGTGGAATCCTATTTGGAATGTTTCCTTCCATTTCTGCATTGGATCTTCCTTCCAGTGGTTAAACTGTACCAAAGGTAACCCGCTCTGATACCAATTGTTGATACTGAGAGGGGGGTGAATCAATATAAAGTACAATTTCAAAACCTTTTTCAACTTATACTTAAACCATTCAATTATATCCAATGAGCAATAATCAATAGTATAAGAGTTACACCAATACACCACAATACACCATGCACAATATATGAGAAATAATCAATAGTGTTTGTTCAAGGGAAGTAATGACTTACAAAGGTAGCTATAGATTCCAAATGTAAAGGGAGGGATAAACCTCCAAGAGGAAGATACAATCCTCCAATATCAAGAGACATTTGAACTCTCCATCCTTGCCCCTTCCTTCCACCCAAGAATATATGAGAGATAATAAAACTTTACATTAAATCATCACCATCAACCAATCATCACATAGAACCTAATAATGCTTCCTGAGACTTCTTCAATTTATGCAATTATTCAATTATTGGAGTACTCTGATCTTGTAGATAATATTAATCAATCTATTCTCTAAAACTCCTCCAATTTTCACTTCTTGAAGCCTCCCCAAAAAGAGGTTATAGAAAGAATTGTAGACTTTATTCAATTTTGGTCTGGTCAGAAGACCCAACTTGTACAACATGCCCCACGCTCAATATTTAACATCCGATTCGAAAAATCATACAAAAGACACTACACTTTGTACTCTTTTCAATGGAAGTGGTCCCACTTCATTTGGATTATGTATGAAGAAGTTATGACTGTTTTACCTGGAACACATGTTTATTGACTAGCTTCAGGACTGGTCACAAACCCTATCTTCCACAGAGTGTATCTCCATAATTATAGTGAATCAAGAGATGAAATTTTTACCAAAGGTACCTTGATATTTATTCTCAATACCATAGCAATGGCACCATCTGAAGAATTCTAAAAAACAAGTTATAGCAACAATGGTAAGATGACCTGAAAATAACATACCTTAGAACACATCACCAAAAGACTTCATCCTCCCTTGAAATCCGGCCTTCTTTTCTTTCTTCTTCCCTCTAAAATTCGACTTGTATCAAATGAATGTATAATGATGTTTATTTATACCATTTATGTCACTTTCGTTTAACATTAGGGCTGACCTGACACTTTCTTATTTTGTAATTATTTTCTGTAATTATCTTCAGGGCCTACATGTACAATTCACTTTGTCATCTTCAAAAATTCATTTCTCCTCAACCATGAGGATCCATGTGACGTGTCACATACCACAAGAAACAACATGATGTATACTATCCATCCATGGGTGTTGTATCTACATGCGCATTTTCCTTCATGTCCAAATACCTTCATCAATATTGTGGTCCAAAACCCATGACTAGGGTTGACATCAATGAAAACAACCAATCTTCCAACAGAGGCATTAAAAACTAGAAAAGAGATGGAGAAGTTTAAAAAATTGTGTCTCCAAAATCTTCCAAGCATTAAATCCACAACAAAACTTAACGATATTCTAAGAAAACAAAGATCTCATTTTTTGAAGACTGGTTTAAGTTATGTAAATGGTTCAAGCAACAATCAACAAGAAAGAAATGAGCCAGTAAAGATGATCAAGTTCCAAGTTAGAAGACAATCAGACCATGAGATCACTCTGTCACCAAAAACTAATAAAGACAAGATGATCCCTGATAAAAAGTAAAGAGATCAGAAGATGGAGCAACAAATGCCAAGAAGAAGGCCATCCTTAAGGTACCAAAATTTATTCCATGGCTATTGTTTTTACTATTCTAATTTGGTCATAAGATTCTAAATTGTCAAATTAAGTTCAGAGACATGCAACTGAGGAGGTCAAGAAAAAAACAATCTTTACAACATAGAACTAAGCAGACAATGAATAGACAACGTAGCACCAATCACTTCTACCTACTGAACAATGATCTCAAATTTTATAACTGTCATAACTTCGGCCACAAAGACGCAAACTTCCATCTGAAGAAGTATAGGGTAGATCCAAGGATGAATCCTTTAGCTAGAAATGCCAACACATGGAAAAAGAAAGATAGTGAAAAATGTGGTCTAGTACTTTCAGCTCAAAAAAAAAAGACCCTTGGTATATAGACAGTGGATGTTCCAAGCACATGACTGGAGACAAGGATAAGTTTATGTCTATAAGTAAAAGAAAAACACAAAATGTAACCTTTGGAAATGATAAACTAGGTAAAATCAAGGGTAAAGGGATGGCGAGTTTGAGTAATTGTAAAGGAAAATCCCAGGACGTTCTGCTAGTAGATGGCCTGAAACATAATTTGATCAGAGTAATTCAAATGTGTGACAGAGGATGTGAAGTGGTGTTCACTTCCAAGGATTGTAATAAAAAGTCTGTAAACTCAGGACAAATGGTGGATAAATACATAAGGATAGAAAATAATGTATATGTGTTGAAAGAAGATAAAGAAGAGTGTCATCAAAGAAAACATGATGAAATATGGTTATGGCATAGGAGACTTGGAAATCTAAACTTTGACCACTTAATCAAGCTCAAAAATATTGAGGTAGTAAAAGAAATTCTAAGAATATCAAAGCCACAAGACTCTGTGTGTAAACCATGCCATGTAGGAAAGCTAACCAGGACACAATTTAAATCCAAGAGCTCTACTTCAATAGAGAAACCAATCCAATTAGTTCATATGGATCTATGTGGACCATCAAGATAGGACGGCACAGGGAAGGAAAACTACTTTATGTTGATCATTGATGATTACTCCAGACTTACCTGGGTTGCTTTTCTCAAAGAAAAAGTTGAAGCATTTGAGAAATTTAAAATGTTTAAGGCTTTAACTGAGAATCAAATAGGTAAAAGGTTAAAGGAAGTAAGATCAGACAAAGGAGGAGAATTCATGTCAAGTGATTTCAAGGAATTCTATGATAAACATGGGATCAACAGAGAATACACAATCCCATGAACTCCACAACAAAATGGAGTAGTTGAGAGACAAAACAAAAAAGATCAGCAAATGGAAAGGTCAATGATGAATGAGAAGAACATTGTTCAAACTTACTGGGTAGAATAAATACACACAACAATCCATATTCTTAACAAAGCCCACCTCAAACCACATAGTGACAAGACACCTTATGAACTGTGGTATGGAAGACCTGCTTCAATCAAACACTTCAAAGTCTTTGGGAGTAAGTGCTACATAAAGAATAATAATGAAAACCTTGGAAAGTATGATGATAGGGCTGATGAAGGAATCTTCTTAGAATGTGCTACCAATAGTAAAGGATATAAATGCTTTAATAAAAGATTGCATAAATTAGTTTATTGCATTGATTTAAAGGTTGATGAAGGAGTCCCAGTAAGAGAGATGAGAAATGAGTCTACTACAGAGGACACAGTTGAAACTGAAGATGAATAGGTCCAAGAATGAGATGGATAAGAGACACCCAGACAAGAAGAGTCATGGAAGAAATCAACATCAAATTCCTCCTCCGAAATTACTCAAAAGAATCATCCTGAAAGTCAGATAATTGGTGAAAAAGACAAAGGTGTACAAACTAGGAGAAGGATAATCAAAGACACCGAGCAATCACATATGGCCTTCATATCCATGGTGGAACCCAAGAACTTCAATGAAGCCAGTGAAGATGTAAATTGGTTAAAATCAATGAACGAGGAACTGGATCATATTGAGAAGAACAATACTTGGGAGTTTGTTCCTAGATCGACATATAAGAATGTAATTGGCTCCAAATGGGTGTTTAAAAATAAAATGAATGAACAAGGAAAAAATTTCAGGAATAAAGCCAGATTGGTCTGTAAAGGGTATGCTCAAATAGAAGGACTAGATTTTGATCAAACATTTGCGCCTGTAGCAAGATTAGAAGCTATTAGAATGTTTCTTTCCTATGCTTGTCATAAGAAGTTTAAAGTCTATCAAATGGATGTCACGTCAACTTTTCTAAATGGATATCTAAAAGAAGAAGTCTATATGGAACAACCATAAGGTTTCCAACTGTCAAATAACCCTGACCTTGTTTTCAAGCTAAAGAAAGCCTTATATGGGTTGAAACAAGCTCCTCGTGCCTGGTATGACAAACTGAATATGTATATACAAGACAAAGGGTTCAAGAGAGGGACAATTGACAACATTCTATATATCAAAACATAGGGTAATGATCTGCTCATTGTGTTGGTCTATGTAGATGACATCATCTTCGATAGTAATAATGCTTCATTGGTACAATGGTTTTATTCCACCATGAAGTCTAAATTTGAAATGTCTATGATAGGGGAACTGCCATTTTTTCTTGGCCTACAAATTACTCAGAGGTCTGAAGGAATATTTATTTCTCAAGAAAATTATCTAAGAGAAATGTTGAAAATGTTGAAAATGGAATATTCTAAACCTATGAGTACACCTATGGTCACTGGATGTAAGTTAAGAAAGGATGATGATTCACCTGATGTTGATCAGAGTTCATATAGGTCTATGATAGGCAGCCTATTGTACATCACAACATCCCCTCCAGACATAATGCATGATGTTGGAATGGTAGGAAGGTACCAGGATGCACCTAAACATAGTCATTTGTTAGTTGTCAAAAGAATATTCAAATACTTGAAAGGAATAATGGACTACGACCTATGGTATCCTAGGAGTCAAAATTTTCAACTATCAGTCTATTCAAATGTTGATTGGGATAACTGTGCGGATGAAAGGAAAAGCACGAGTGGAGGTGCTTTCTTCTTAAGAGATTCCCTTGTATCATGGTTGAGAAAGAAGAAAGGTTCCATTTCCTTATCGACTACAAAAGCTGAGTACATTGGAGATGCCACTTGATGTACCCAAGTATTATGGATGATTCACACACTTTCACACTTGGAGGTAAAATATATTGCACTGATCCCAATTCATTGCGATAATACTAGTGTAATCATTGTGTTAAAGAATTATGTATTTCACTCCAAGACCAAGCATATACCCATCAAGTATCACTTCTTGAGGGAACAGGTGACCAACACTATTGTTTTTTTGCATTATATTCCATCCAAAGATCAAATTGTTGGTATCTTCACTAAATCTCTTGCAAAAGATCAGTTTGAGTATCTACGCTAGAAGTTGGGTGTGAGCCCATTATCAACCTAAGAGAGTCCATCATGTTAGGTGGAGTATGAATTGGTTGAATATCTGATACCTCTGAAACATACTGCAACAACTCAAGGGGAGCATGTTCTCTTTGACATTGATGTCAAAGGGGGAGAAAAGAAGTGGTCCAGATGCAATAGTTTGAGGTCCAAGCAGAATAGCACAACCTTTTAGGGTTGCCATCAATGCTAAAGGGGGATATTGTTGGCATGATTTATAGGAAAGCACATTATTTTAATTTATGGCAAGAACAACAACGACGATGGCATGATTACAGGAAGCGTGTGAAAAAGTAATCAAATCTCAGAAGAGATAGAATGATAAAACTCAGATCAAATCAAGACCATCAAATATGCAAGCTAGATCTACGGCAGGGATGAATTGCAGGGAGAGAAAGATGAATTAAACTAATCGCCAGTTACAATCCCGCAGTCTGTCTAGATCATCAAATATCATAGATTCAAATATCTACGACTGTGGTTGATCCAACAAATAATGATTTCAAGTCAGATTAAATCGTGATCGTCGGATGTGCAATCACCAAATCTATGGTAGGGATGAATTGCAGAGATTGAAAGGAGAATTCAACATCGCGCTTGTTCCAATCCCACAATTATTTAGGACCATCCGATCTTATAGATTCGAAGATCGACGATTGTAATTGACTCACCAACAACGCACAACTTCAAATTGTGGAGTTTGGGTGTCAAGTTAAATCACTCGCAAGTTGTGGTTCCACAATCATCGCTGATCATTGATCTTCTTCGAGTTTCCTCATGACCGTTGGATCATTTTTTAGTGGAAGGACAGGATAAGAGGGGAAAAACGATTAAGAATTCGATTATGTGAATTCTCGTTAGGCATTGGATCACTTTCGAGTGGAAGGATAGGATAAGCCAGCAAAGCCACATCGTAGAAAGATCAAGCTGTCGATCTAAGATTCTGATCAATGAACAAGATTCACTTCGGATATAAATATACGAGAAGGTTACGCTCTAGAAAGTTTGATATTGGAAAAACCTAAAGCCTGAAAATCCCAAATGAATAAGGACCATTGGATTTGGAGGACATACGAGGACTGTTGGATCAATGTTGTTGGTTAGAAGACCATGTTAGAAGACCACATCAGCAGATCACGTCAGCAAACCATGTCAGCAAGGATATGTGGCAGACCATGTTAGCATACCACGTCAGCGAATACACATGGCATAATCAGATGATGACAAGTGTCAAGAATAAATTGGCTCATGCCATGTCAACAAGTGACGTAAGAAAGTTGCGTCACTCTGGGAGAATTGCTTTGGGAGTTTGACCACCAAGAAATGTCAAAAGTCTCGAAGTCTCAAAGGACAAAGGTTCGAATTCACTCTCATTCGTCGATATAAGATACACCGAGATTTAGGACAACCGTTAGATCTAGGAGAAGAACATGTGCCACATGAGGATCCACGTCATCAAGACTACGCCAGCTAGGAAACGTGGCACAATCAGACAATGACAAGTCTCAATTTGATTCAATATTTCAGGTACGTGGAAATCACAAATCTGAGTGACAAGTGGCAGCTACTAGGATCATGACACATCATCAAGTTATGTAAGTAAGTGACATCACTCCGAAGGAAAGAAGGGGTTTGAGATTTGAAGTCTTCGAAGTCCAGAGACTTGGAGGAGATCTCGACCATTGATCTGAAAGGGACACGCGTCAGTGGATTGACAACTTTAAAATATTGACATATGGAGAAAAGAACGTGTTGAGATTTGAAATTTTCGAAGTCCGGAGACCCGTAGGCGATATTGACCATCGATATGATGTCAGGTGCACTCTCAACCATTGATCAAGATACAGTGGAAGGATAGCGTAAGTGTAATATCCAAAGACATGGAGTAAAAGGTGGCCATCCATATCAACAGTTGATTAAGTCCTGGCCGTCAGATTAAGCCTTGTAAGAATCAAATCTGATGATTGATCTGTTTTCGTGAAATGAATGTAAACCATTCGATCTGTTCAAGAATTCTTATTTAGAAGCTTTGAAAGGTTTGAAGCCCAAAAGTTCCAAAGTTCAAAGTGCCAAAGTTACGACAGTCGTCCATTTTAGGACAATGAATTGTGGCCTTTGAATTGATAAGCTCTCAAGTTCTCATTAAGCCCAGGCATATGCTCATCGCCAGTGATCATGTGTAGGAAGGGGCTTAGAAGCCAAAGAATCCATAATTGACTGGTTGTAACTGACATAATAGACAAATCGTTTTGACATACAGAGAAGCTAAGGAAGCTCAATATAACTCCCACTGATGATGAACACATTGAGCTAACCACCAGGGATGACGAAGAGTTTCCATGATGACCAGGAAGAGGACTTGATGTGAGAAAAATATGCAGAACAGAGATGTGAGGTGATTATGTTGGTTAGCTATGCATTTGTGAGGAAGAGACGTAGTGAAAAACCTGTAGGGTAGAACAATGATGCAGTGAAGAGCATGCAGAGGCATAGTGCATAGAATGCAAATGGTGCACAGAGTATAAAACACATAAGAACATAAAGTGTAGCGTATGAAAGTAGAAAGACACTGATGCAGGCAGAACAGAGCAATGTAGAAGAACAATGATGATACTGGTAATCCATTGATAAATGTTGTATCACTGTGATAAATTTAAGAAAGTAAAGATTTATATTTCAGGGTGGTAGGGAGGACTGGTGTCCTCAAATTTTCAAGTGGGTTGTTGAACATAGGGAGTTGTAGCTTCCATCTGGTTGCAGCCATAAAAACAAGGGTGGTAGGATGGTGCAAGGGAGAACTATTGTTCTTTGTTATACAGGTTGGTGCCTATGTGTCTGGAAGTTGTTGCTTCCATATAGTTGGTGCTGGAACACTCAGGGATTTGGTGCATCTTGATAGTGGGTGCTAGAGAAACCAAATATTTGGTGCTCTTAGCAAGTTGTTTCTTGTAAAACAGAGGTTGTAGCTTCAAGAGGATTTGGAAGAATGATAGTGTACATAAAATAAATATTACTTATCATATCAAGAAGAAGAGGTTTTTCCCTTTATGGTTTTCCTCGGGAAATATCTGTCTCTGTATAATTCATGTGTGTGATTGATGTTGAATATTCTATTGCTTACTTCCCTCCTTTACTGTGATCATCATTGAGTGTTCTGTAAAGAGTTTAAAATGGGCATAATTGTTTAACCACAGTAATAATTGATTCACCCCTCACTCTCAGTTGTCCAACATATCGTCCATGCTTATTGAGTTTAGATATAATCTTTCTTCTAGTGATGATATCTTAGGGTCAAATCTCATAGGAAGAGATATTAGTACCTTTTGAACAATTACAGATTCTTCGATTTATTCTCTCAATCCTATGATTGCATTCACTGTTTCATCGAATCGTAAGAAGTAGGTTGCAATATTATCATCTTCCTTCATCTTTAGCTATTCAAACTGGCCTATGTAAGTTTGAATCTTTTCTTCTTTGACTTTTGAATCTCTATCATAAATATTTCGAAGCTTGTCCCAAATCTCTTTAGCAGATTTACAATGTGCAACTTTGGTGAATATTGTTTCACCGAGACCATTCAAAAGTGTATTTGTGGCTTTGGAATTATTCTGACCGGGTTTCATTGATTTGTCATTTGTTGGTGGAACTGTTGGTGTTGTGTATCCATCTACAATTGATTGTCAAATTTCAAATCCCTATGCCTGTATATATGTCTTCATCCTTATGCTCCAAAAAGCATACTTATGTCCATCAAACTATGGTATTCCATTTTTATACAAGTTGTTGCTCTCCATGATCTACCTTTTAGTGGTTAAACTGATTTCTGAAGGAACCCTCTCTAATATCAATTGTTGGATTACTGAGAGGGGGGGGGGGTGAATCAGTAATAGAGAAATTATAATCCTTTTTAACCAAATAATCCAAGTGTTATATCAATGTAGAATTATCATCCAATAATGAACAATGAAAAAGTGAGCAATCATACACATACACAATACACCAGTGTTTTACATGGAAACCCAAAGAGGGAGAAAACCACAAAATGTTTTTTCTTATATGTCTTGAAGAATTACATTCATTGGAAGCACCAACTTCCTTTGTTTTCCAACTGCAACTTGAAGGAGGTTCCAACCCCCTAGTTTCTCAAGCTACAACATGAGAGAAGCTCCAACTCCCCAATTCTCTAGCTACAACCAAAAGTAGGCTACAACCCCCTATGTTCTCCGGCTACAATCAGAAGGTGGATACAACCACCTTTCCTTGCCTCGTCCAGCCACCCTGAAGTAGAAGTAGAATGATGGAACCATTCTCACACTATCACTATGAGATATACCATTGTAAACCTGTACCAATAAACCTGAACCATGCATCAACCATGCCTCAACTTGTACCTCAACCTGTACCATAAACAAGTGCATCAACCATGCACCAACCTGTACCAAAAATTCTATAATCAACATGTACCATAAACAAGTGCATCCAACCATGTACTAAGTATGTACCAATCATGCTTCAAATACTCATCAACTATGACTCATCAATATGTACCAACATCATCAACTATACACCTCATGTATGTGCCAACTCATCAACTACTTGTCTCAACCATGTACCCAATATGTACCTCAACCAAAATCCATCATCAATTTCATCATCCAAATATGATTTGTAACTATGCAATAGACTTGGTGTATATGATGACATACCTGCAAACATTCCTTAACTTTCACAACAAGAGACTAGCATTTTCATCAAACGTTTCTTTAGTCTCACATGACTAGTTTGGGATTAGTCAACAACCCTAACTTGAAATAATCATAACTATGTACCTGTAATGAATAAAGATATGAAATTGATAAACAATGTTTTTCAATGTGTTTTGTGAAATTCCTCAAGGTGTCACTACTTCAAACTTCTCAGAAAAGGAGTTATAGAAAAAATGGCATACCTTGTTGAATTTTGGCTTATTCTAGAGAGCGACCTTGCAGAGCGTGCCCCACACGAAATATTTGTTGAATCGATCTGAAAATTTTACACAGCATACTACAGATTGTACTCTAACCAACAAATTTGGTCTTACTAAATTTGGATATGTTATGAAGAAGTTATGACATTTTTTCCCGAAACACCTTAGAAAGCATCATCAAAAGAATTTATCCTCCCTTGAATTTCGACCTTCTTTTCTTCACCTTCCTTCTGAAATTCGGCTTAGATATTATTTGGTTACCACAGAAACCTATATATATTCAATATTCTCAAGTGTGATCTAAAATGAGATATCCTTTCCTCTTATTTATACTCTCCAAGTAGCTTCCTTAAAAACATATACTAGGTCACTTTGTCCACTTTCATTATTTTAGGGTTAACCCACTTCTAATTTCTCCATTAAATTTATTATTTAAATAATTTATTTTGTATTCACTTTGAATTATAGTACACCCATCACTTCATTCTATTATTTACCTTCTAAAATATCTTAAACCACTTTGACTACTTTCACCTTTTGGGGCTTCTAGATGACATATGAGGGTCCTCCAACTTCGTAAGGCCATAACTCTCAAACTGTGAGGATTTATGTGACATTTCACATACCACCATAAATGGAATGACATGTACTATCCATATAGAATATTATTGCCTGCAAATATATCAAAACTCATACCATTATCCATCAAACAAACTTGGGTTCTCCAACTTCTTATGGCCATAACTCTCTAACCGTGAGGAGTTATGTGACGTTCCACATACCACCGGAAATGGAATGACACGAAATATCCATATATGATAGTTTCATTGAAAAATTCACTGACCTTCATCTCATTATTACTCAAATAAGAATGTCTTCTCTAACCATACTTCTAGGATAACTCAATCTGCAAAGCGTCTTCCCATGAGGGCTTTCACCATAAGGGGACAACTTTGGAGTTCATCTTTTGTGCTATCGGGATTTATTCAAGGGTTGACATCAATTAAAACCAACCTTAATCAACAATAAGACCTCAAATCTATCATCCAATCATATCATAACATATATAGTTTTTTTTATTATATAAAAAATAATGCTTTTAGTTCTCTATGTCGAACATTAGAAAGTATGCAAAACTTTGTAGTCAAATGACAAACTAATATAAAGTCAACGAATTATTGATCTCTATAGTCCCTCTACGCCTTCGACGGGGACTAATAAGAAGGCTAAACATTCTATGTTGTTTTTCCACTTAGTCATCAACAAAATCCAAGCAAGTAATCTTGACCAAAATTGTAATTTTGAATTGATGAAATTGTTCTTTTTAGTGCAAAAATGGATACCCCTAGTGCAAGTGGATAGTGCAATATTAACATCTAATATACGACTTCATCAATTCAAAATAATTCTTTTTAGATTTTAAGTTTAAAATGTCAATTTTCCTTTCTATTATTTTTAGTAAAAAATAAAATTATAACATATTGAAATTACATCTTTTCTTTTAAATTCATTTTTTTAATTATATCATAAATTAAAAAAAATAAAGATATTATCATTTTATTGATTTAATTTGTATTTCTAAATTTTATATAAATATAATTAAAAATAATATTTTTTAATTTGTATTTCTATTTTTTTATAAATATAATTAAAATACATATTAAAATTAAAATCACAAATATGCAATATATAAATATGGAAAAAAAAAAAAACATACGATGAATTTGGAGCCAGGTAGGAAATTTCATTTTCATGATCAATATTTATATGGAGCCAAGGTAAGAAATTTCATTTTTATAATCAATATTTATATGTGATTATTTTTTTAATAATTAAAAAAATAATAAATTGTTTTAATTGTTTTTGCTATATATTTTATTAGGTTTTCTCTTTTTGTTGCTCTATCTTTATGTGTAGTATTAGTTTTCAAAGTAGATTGGGAGTGTTTTAAAGATATTAGTCTTTATTTTGTATGTGGAGGTTTGTATTTTTATTCTATTAAAGTTTTCTAATTTTCTCATTGATTACTTGAGATTTTTAATCTATTATCATATTTGTAATTTTAATGAGAGTTTTAATTCATTAGAAGGTTAATTATTATTAATTATTTTGTATGTGGAGGTTTGTATATTTATTTTATTAAAGTTTTCTAATTTTCTCATTGATTACTTGAGATTTTTAATCTATTATCATATTTGTAATTTTAATGAGAGTTTTAATTAATTATTTAGTGGCAATTTTTTCTATGTTTGTTCACATTCAATAATACATAAGTTAGAGTTTCAATTGATCCATAACTTTCATTGAATTTTTGATGATTTAAACTAAATATAAATTAAGTAAAATATTTAAAGACAATGTTTCATCACATATATATATATATATATATATATATATATATATATATATATATATATATATATATATATATAAATGATCGTGGTAAAACTTTAGTAATATCCCCACTCTTTTAAACCCATATATTAATAAATCTAAATTTCCTATAAAACTTTTTAAAAAATCGATTTTAAATATAATAAAATTAATACTCAAGCTTTAATTAAATTTTAATTCAATTAAAGTAAAATAAATCAGGAATCTAAATTTCCTGTAAACAACTTCTTCATCATTTTAAATCCTTCATTATTATTATCCTTTTATTATCATCATCATGATGAGAAATCTGTTTGACCTTTCTTTCATATTTTATGAGAATCTTTCTTATATATAGAAAAGACAAAGAGGTCAGAACTTCTCATTGTACACAATTGCTTAAACAAAGTTGTTATTTGTGGTTGTGTACAAAATTGCTTAAACAAAGTTGTTATTTGTGGTTGTGTACAAAATTGCTTAAACAAAGTTGTTATTTGTGGTTATGTGATTATATTAATTTAAGTCCTAAAATTTTAAGAACGAGTTCACATTTTTATATTATAAAATCAATTAAAATATTATTAATTTTTTTTAAGAAGGAAAAAGGTTATATGTAATATAAATATATAATTATTCAATTATATAATTGATAATGTTAATCATGATCACCATTTATTATAGTTAGGAAAATATATAATATATTTTCCTAATTATGCCCTTTCCCATTTATTATAGTTAAATTTGGTGTATTCAATTTAAAGAAAATGATAAATAAATTATTTATTTATTTATTTTAATATTTTGTTTTTATAAGTGAAAATATGGAAAGAAGATTTTCTAAACTTTTTTGGTTTTAATGAGTTAACAAATTATAAAGTTTGATAATATTATAAGTTTTTTTTTAAATGACATGTGCATATGCTTTAAGAGAAAATGTTTTTTATCCTCCACTCTCTTAGATCACAAAGATGACAAATTCTTTCATTACACATTATCATATCAAAAGGAGGTTTGACTCTCACACTAGTGATACTATTTAATTATCCATCACATATCAATCAAATGAAGTGGTGATAAATTTAAGGGGTTTTGTCCCCTTAGCATTGAAGAAAGACCTTCAAGGCTACAAGCACTAAGAGGCAGTAATAAACTCTTTAGGATGCTCAAACTCCTTCAAAATATTAGAATTGGAATTAGTAGAGGAGGGAGAACAATCCTCTTAATTTAGTTATGCTAAAGAAGAGGTAATCAAGGAACATCATCCATTAATTAAGGATTTGATTGATTGGGTTAGTTAGGGTCCATTCCAACATTTCAAACATATATAGAGGCTTACATGATAGAGTAGCTAGACAAGTTAATTTTGTAGAACAAAGTAATCGTTTTTATGTTAATTTTGTACTTTCATTTCCAACAATATTCTTGTACTTATTTACTTTTGTGATTACCTTATTTACATTATAATGATGAGTGTTTTGGAGTGGATCTTGTAAATTTATAACATGATAAACTATTGTTGTGAGGATTTATGTAATCTAGTACCTTGATAGTGGTCATTGATTCAAGGAACCATTTCATTTTTATTAGCTTCTCATGTAATAGGTAATGGCACTATCTTTATCATACTTTTAGCACACTACAAGAACTTATGGAAATTAAATCTGTTACCTTATACAATGGGAGGTGAATTAGAATGAATTGTCATAATTGTTTATTTGTCTTGTCACAATATTATTAGAGTTTAGTTTAGATTAAACTCATGTAGTTTTAATATGCATTGCAAAACACCTGATAAGTTTGAATGCTCCATGGGTTGACAATTTAAGGTGAAGTTATATATAGAGAGAGATGCAATTCTATGGCTCAACAATCTCTTTATAGTATATTAATTTTCTCTTATTCTATATTTTGTCATTGCATTATAATTTCTCTTTAAATTTAGTTGTGATAGTATCTTTAGTGATAAGCAATGTTAGGAAGCCTTGTGTCTTTCATGTTTTTAATCTTGTGTGTATACAATAGGTACCTAATCATGGCCACATTCTGAATGGAAGGAAGACCAATTTTTAAGAGGACTGAATAGGGTGTATTTCTCTTAATTTTAATATTATAAATTATAAAACATTTTTGGATTTGCTCGATTTTCCTTCAAAATTCTCTAGAAATGTTGTAACCCAAACTTTAAATCTAAATATGGTAACTAAAATACACATATTTAAAAAAAAAGATTTATTTTTTTACCAAATAAAAGATATGTTGATCCACATTTGTTTTCCATATTAAATAGACTTTTCATAATCCACTAATCTCATTCTTAATACTTTAATTTTAATTAATATTATAATGAAAATTGACTCCAAAATACTTATATAAATTCACTTTATTATACTTTAATTTTAATTAATATTATAATAAAAATCGACTCCAAAATACACTTTATTTAAAGTAACATATTATATATATATATATATATATATATATATATATATATATATATATATATATATATATAACCTAAACTAACACTAACTAGCATAAACTAAAACTAATTAGCATAAACTATAAATGATTTAATAAAATCTTCTCAATTATAAAGGTTTCATAAACAAATTTGTAATAATGTATATGAAAATGAAAAATGGTACCATTGATGTAATTATGTGACATATTTGACATTTTTGAAAAAATATCATAAATTATATTATTTTGGAAAAATAGTATGACTATGATTAACACTAATTAGCATAAACTAAAACTAATTAGCATAAACCATAAATGATTTAATAAAATCTTCTCAATTATAAAGGTTTTATAAACCAATTTGTAATAATGTATATGAAAATGAAAAATGGTACCACTGATGTAAACCCAAGCCTCTGACATTTTTGAAAAAAATATCATAAATTATATTATTTTGGAAAAATAGTATGACCATGGATGTAACCATATTGCCATTTTCAGAAACATAATCATAAATCATATGCCTTGACATGTTAGCTTTTTGGGAAACATAACCATAGATTATAGTGACCAAATATCCTAATCATGGGCGCATATGGTTTGAATATTTGTCATTTTCCATTTTTATTAGAGCTTATGAAGTTGTTACATACTTTACATATAAAAAGATTGGTGCAACTTTTTTTAAGTTGCATTTTGGTGCTCACATTTTTAAGTTGCATATTCATCATTCAAAGTAATAATGGTATAGCGTTATCTAAATATTGATTTTTAAATGTGAAAGTAATGATGGTATAGCGTTATCTAAATATTCATTTTTAAATGTGAAGATAAGTTTTTCTTTTAATTTTTTTTTTAATTATATATTTTTTATATTTTTAAAAATTTAAAGTTTTGTTTTTATTTTTACTACCATATTTTTTAATTTTATCAATTTATATTAATTAGCACAGTTGCAAAGTGGTTGGTGTTGTGGTTGGTGAGTGAATGTCGAAAGTTATCTAGACGGATAATATTTGGTGAATACAACTGAAATGCATATAGAGATGAGGAAATCCAAAAGTTAATCTTAAATGTGGTAATTCCAAAGGTTAATCAGTTAAATGTGGCAATCATATGGTGGTACATTAAGTTCTTAAAATGATAAGGTAAATGTTAAAAAGTAAACAGGTTAACTGATGCATTCAATAATACAAGGAAGTTATGAAGAGTAAATTACATTCATTGATTTGGGAGGACAACTAAGAATATTCCAGCATTTTCAATTGTTAGCCATCATATTAGAATTTTAGATTAAAAGGTGATTAATTGTGCCCATCTCCAATAGATATATGCCTTTCAGCGTAATTATGAAAGTTTTAAATTCTATTTTTTTTTTCTTAATCACCAAAATTTTATTATAAATATTTAATATAAATGTAATATGTTTAATTATACTTAATAGAAATAGAACTTGTTTTTTTTTTTTTAAAGAAAATTTGCTCAAAATTATATTAATGATATAATTTTTTTTTACATATTGTGTGATATCAAAACTTTGAAATTACATGTGAAAATTTAAAACTTGTTATTGTTATTATATTGAAAAAGTTAAACATATTTTATAATTCATGTAAATAAGATTCGTAGAGTTCTTATTTATAAATTAAAATTAAAATAAGAGCTATATAGTAGAAATATCTCTATCCCTTTTTAGGATGGAATGATAAAAGAGTAGAGAAGTTCAAGACAAGCAAGGGACATGCTTGGAATTGTTTTTAAGATGATAGAATAATCAATTGGAATATGTTCTAGAAAGTTATTTCGAAAAGTGAATTTGTTTGACTATGTTTCAAAGAAAAGAGAAATTAACTTTATAAACAAGCTTTATGTTTCTAAATGTAACAAATTAGAACAAATTAAAGGTAGCTTTTATGTTAATTAAGCTAAATCATAGTGTTGGCTTTGGGTGGAGGGCTTCAAACCCAAATTTTATGATGTTTGACCAACAAATACCTCATAGGTTCTAATATATTCAATATTTAAGAACTGAATAAGGTTTCACCCAAGACATTGTTGGCCTTTGATCAAATTTTGGAGATTTTTGGTCATGTTTGAACTCTTTTGGGACTTCCACAGGTTGGTCGAAGGTGGAGCGCAAGTCGAAGCAGAGATCGCGGGATCTCAACCCCTTTTTAGGGCAGTTTTTTGGATTAGGGTTTATATAATGGGTATGGGATGTCGTCCCATGGGTTTTACCCATGTTTAGGCCCATTTTGTAATGTATAAATAGATATCTAGGCGATGTAGGAAGAGGCCAATGTGTTAAGTGTGAATAGTTGTGGATGTTTTCTGCATGCTATGTGTTAAGAACTTGCAGAGCTAAGTGCAAGTTATTGTAAGAAGCTTGTGTATAGACTGTAAGAAGGCTTTGTGCTTAAACCTAGCTCAAGGAAGAAGGATCTGGCAAGGTGTGTGCAAATCTCCTATCCTATGCTAAGTGGGTTTTGAGGCTTTGTGCATGTAAGGATATTGACAAAAGATAATAAAGAATATGAAGAGTTGGTGGACGTAGCCCCACAATGGGGTGAACCAAATATATCCTGTATTATGGTTGCTTTATGCATTATGTTGTATGTTAGTGATTTGATTTATGCTTAGTGTCAATATCTTTATGTATGATGCATCTGGTATAATAGCTTAGTGCTTGGTAAGGTGAATGAATGTTAGATCTGATCTTTTTCCATATGCTAAGTGCTTAAATGTGTTAGATCTTGTTGAATATTGTGTTACTCTGTAATTAGGGTTTGGATCTTCGATGTGAATAAAGGTTAAATACTAATGAATGTTAACTTTTAAGTGCTTTGTTAGAGTGGTGTAATCATAGATCCGTGTCCCAGGTAGGTTGCATACATTTGAGTCCTGCAACCAACCCTGCCTCTACCTCGGGTGAGACTTCATTTGCTTTGTAGGTGTTGCCGAAATGGCCGGTAGTTAGGGGTTTTTTGGTGTGTTGTTGAAGCGTTGAACCCCGGGTATGCCCCTATGCCAACAAATGGTTCCGTTGTCGGGACCTGAAATTGTGATTGCTGGGAACTAAATAAAATAAATCTTTGGGCATAGATTTGTTACTTTAGTGCACAATATTCTACTTGACTTGTGAAGCTCTGTGCTAAGAAGAAAAGTCTAATCTGAAGAAAATAGGTAATATCTTGAAGCTTTGTACTCTGAGAAAGGTAAGATAAGTGAAATTTTTTATTTTGAAAGAATGAATCTAGGTATGTTTGATACAAAAATTCCTAATCTAAAATCTAGGGCATAGTTAGAAGAAATAAGATTTGATATGAATAGATTTGATAGAAATAATGAAAGGTATGTTATCCCTATTCATAGAAAGAATGTTTGGACTAAGAAATGGATGCAGGATCCTGGAAATATTTTTTTGCAAGTTAGCTACTGTGATCCCAGTGCGCAGTATAGGAAGGGTTGGGGATCATTTAAGAGGAAGAGAGGATTAACCCTTTGTTACAGTTGCAGAAGACTAGGACATCTTGCTAAGGAATTCTCTGGTAGAATACTTAGTTGTCTTTGTTGTAAAGCTATGGACCATGAAGTTTTGAATTGTCCTAGAATGATTGCTAAAGTTGAAAAGATGAATATGAAATAAGAAAAATATGAGATAGGCCAAGAAACTAAGGATATGATAGAACCCCAGAAAGAATAAGATATTGTATTACTACAGATGAAAGAAACCTTGAATGACCACATAAATATCAACTTATTAGAGGTCTTAAAAGACAAAGAGTACATAGAAACAAGGATAGGAGACTTCGACATAGAATGTGTCCTGGATGAAGAGACATAGGTGAATATCATGATAGAAAGAACTTGGAAAATTTTGGGAAATCCTGTTATGGTTCTTTCATTAGGAGGAATAGGATTATTTAGAGGAATGATGATAACCCTATGTGGAAGACTTACCTAGATATCTATGAGTGCTCATGGAACTTCGACAGAAGAATAATTTGAGATTGTTAAGTTTGTTGAGAACAACGCCCCATTTGCTATCTTGCTAGGAAAAACCTGGATTGATAAAGATTAGATACGAAGGAAACAAGAAGAGGAGGATCTAGAACAGAAAAAGAAAGAACTAAGATATTTCATGGCTAAGAGAATAATACACTTGATAGAAGAAAAAGAGAACAAGTCAAAGCTACTAAAGACCAAAGATATGGATGTCGAAGTTGAAAGGACACGGGAAGATTGGAGGCACATGTATGTACAAGAGAGTAGAGCACCTACCCCATACAAAGAAGAACTATTACCCTTGAATCCTATGAAAAACCATCCACAGTGTGAAGTTAACATGCCAAGAGGAGATAAGAACGATAATGGAAAGAGGAAACTAGTGATTCAGATCACAGGAAAGAAGGCCATAAATCTCAGTAATAAGAGGGAAAAGTTAGAAAAACTACAAGAAGTTCCATAGAATACTTCACAGAAGAAAGGTTTCCAGAACTGAAACTTCACTAGAATATCAGTACAACACAGAATGGCACTTCGCCATGATGAATAAATATGACAGTTGGAGGAATTATGACCATTCAATCAATGCTCTCGAGCACTGCCTAGGAACCCCCTTGAAGAGTTAGAGACATCCAAGAAAATAAAGGTTTCCCCAACGAAACCTACATCACGGAAGAAGTCTAAAGCAAGTAAGATGAAGTTGCATATTGTACTCATGGCTGATGAATTCGACTTCATTATCGCAGCTATATCAGATGCCTCAGAAGATATTTTGCATAGAACTGAAGCCAAACAAGAAGTCATGTATGATAGAATTGAGACAGAGCTGAGAGGAATACAACAATCCCTTCAATCCAGCCACATAGTCTCCACTGCGCCCCTGCCACCAGAAGAACCTGAGTTGGGAGATGAACCTGTCCAACTCCGCAGAATAGCTGATGCAACCAAAGCTTGCCTTTGTCACGTGTAGGAAGAACAATACTAGGCCTCAGTGGCCCTAAAGCAAGCAAAAGAGGAAATCATAGAGCAACACCGAGTTGCGCAGTAAGAGAAGGACAAACTTGAAACCAAGTTCGAAGAAAATAAAGCACAGATCCAACAGGAGAAAGAACAGTTGCTCGTGGAGCAACTCAAATTTAAAGAAGCAGTCAAAAAATCACTTCACTCTGTGACAGGCTTGGAGAAGATGGAAGAAGACTCGGTAGTAAATCAAGTCGTGAAGCTTACTAAAGCCATTCAACAACTTCAATAGAGGGTCACAGAACTAGAGCTACAAACATTGCCAAGCACTCTGCAGGAAGTGAGAGATGAGAGAGAAGAACTTCTTGGAGTGCAATTGAAAGGGTCAAAGAATTAGTCATGGAATGTAAACAACTAAGAAGTCATAGTGCATAGACTTATGAGCGCCTTACCAAGGACCTTGAACTGAAGACACTGGATTCACAACTCCAGGAAGGAAAGCAACAAGAAACAAAAATATAAGAGCAGTTGAAACTCCTGTCAGTATTTGAGAGGATGAAAAGATCCCAAGAACAACGCACGACTCAGAAACAGGTCTATGCCATACAAATCAAAGTCATGGAAGTGACTTAGAATCTCCAGCCAGTCCAGGATGTAGCTTGCCTACTTTTTGAGGAGATTGAAGGCTGAGGAGAAGAGATGGAACAAGTAGTCACTTCGATAGAACACCACTTAGAGGGACCTCTGAATGAGGTAGTTATTCAAGAGTTCGTCGAGTAAGAGGCTCTGGCGAAGCATCAGGTTGAAGAATCTTCAGCCAATCTCGAGGATTTTGAGGTAGAGTTACCCATACCAGAGTGACTCGGGATGGGTCATAGGTGAGTATTGGGGGGTTGTTGGCCCTTGAACAAGTTTTGGATATCCTTGGTCATGTTTGACCTCTTTTGGACTTTGAAAAGATAGTCGAAGTCAGAGCACAAGTCGAAGCAAAGATCACGGGATCTCGTCCCCTTTTTAGGGCAGTTTTTAGGATTAGGGTTTATGTAACGGGTATTGGATGTCGGCCCATGGGTTTTGTCCATGTTTAGGCCCATTTTGTAATGTATAAATAGATATATAGGCGATGTAGGAAGAAGTCAATGTGCTATGTGTGAATAGTTGTGGATGCTTTTTGCATGCTATGTGTTAAGAACTTGCAGAGCTAAGTGCAAGTGATTGTAAGAAGCTTGTGTATAGACCGCAAGAATGTTAGGATATTTAGACACTTAGGAGTTAGTTAAGGTCTACTTGGTCTAATATGTCGTTAGGTAAAAGTGTGTTTCTTTAGTATGCATTAGTATGCATTTGTAGTTAGGCAATCCGACGGTCATGATATGTTCCCGACATAGAGTGTTCCGACGGTTCATACTCTCCTCGATCTTAACAGCCATTGATCTGTGGCTTAACACCCGATTGGTCCATGATCTCTATTTAAAGAGAATGGAGGGTCATTTGCCGATGATCGATTGTGAGAAACTCTCTTGTAAAATCTCTCTGTAATCTTTTTCTTTGCATTAATAAACTGCTCCAAGTGGCCGCGTTGGCTGGGGCCGTGGATGTTTCCCCGTAGGGGTTTTACCACGTGAAAACATCGGTGTGTTGATCTTTGATCTGGTTATGTGAGTGGTTACTGAAGGTGTTCATCCTCTTTTGGAATACCTGTGTTGTTGAACATGGTATCAAAGCCTATTTGAAGACCCGCTCATGTTGTAGATCGAGATCGTGAAGCTGAGTTGCCTCATCTCCATTTTCTGGCATTTCTGTACATTTTTGGGCTGAAAGGACTATTCCATTGCGTCCGGAGCATGCTTTTCATTCAGGAACATTTTTCATTTCACTCGAAAAGGTTTCTGTTTGCCCAAGATACGGCCATTACAGTCAGAATCTAGAGGTATAAAATCTGAATACGCATTTTTAAATTTTTGCAAAGTTTTGATTTTATTTCGGTTTTTTTTTTTTTCCGGGCTGCTACTTTTTTAGATCTGCGTATGCTCTTTGCCCCATGCCTTATGTGATCTCAGCAAATCAGAAACAGATAGAAAAAGGTGCATCTTTCGGGTAAGCTAACCGAGATCTAACCCTTGTTGTCATCGAGAAGCGAAATTTTTTCCTAGTGTGAAAAGAGTTTTTTTGGAGCATGCTCTCCAAGGCCGTCAACAACAACAACAACAACAACAATTTTTTTCTTGTGTGAAAAGAGTTTTTTTGGAGCATGCTCTCCAAGGCCGTCAACAACAACAACAACAATCCTCCTTCTGAACATTACAATATGTTTTGCTAGACCAGTTGGTTAAAACTTGCCTTATTAAGTAAGAGGTCTTGAGTTCAAGTCTCTCTTTTGTCACTTTTTAAAAAACAATAAAAAATTCATGCTAAAAAATTGTAAAGTGCATTTCACTTCAAGTATAAAAGTGAATCACTATAAGTAGATTTATATTTTATTTTAGAGTTATTTTGCATGCAACTTTTCTGTTATAAGGTAACCTCATTGTAAAAGTGATCCCCACTT
>ML792433.1:2146-14197 GCA_009831015.1 Picea engelmannii | reverse complement strand
AGATGATGGTAATGATGTGGAGGAAAAGGACATAGAGCATTATGAAAAGAGTAAACATGTTACTAACATAATCCTTGAGCGATCACCTGGATGTGATGTGGAAACCAATAATCCCAAGGAAGGGTTTCCACATGACTCAATAGCTTTGGGAGAAAAGGATGAGAAGGAGACTCAAGAAAAATCTCAATAGGGTACCATCCTTAGGGAAAGGTCTATCCAGATAGAGAAGAAGGAAGGGGAGGAATCATCGACCAAATAAATTACCGATGACCTGATATCAAAGAACTTCTATACTCCAGGGAGCTTGAGCAACATAGTTTCCTAGGGTGATCATTCGATTCCCTAACCACTAGACGAGGTGGATGATCTAGAGCTCTTCACCTATGATAAGAAGAAAACATCTATAGTGAAGAGAACTCATAGAAAAATAAGGGTCACACTAGAAAGTGGTGTAGTAAGCACCACTAAATAAGTTATCATAGATACCAATAAGGCCAAAGAAAGCCAACTGTACTCAGTAGGCTTGCCCATATCTCATGCTTCCTATGATAAAGTAGTGATAGAAGATAAGGAGTTAGAACATGCTATAACTAGGATTGCTTCTCTCAAGCACCAAGTATAGTACATCTAGGAAGTTGGAGGAGAAGCTAAATTTAAGGAATACCTATTAGATATATATTGTAGTCATCTGAAGGCTCAAAAATATTTTATAGAGAAGGAGATAGCTCTACAAGAAGAATATTTGTTGTTTGATATTACCTATAAATATATGCACATGTGGGATGAGAAAGGAGCTAGTAATCTGGAAAAAGTAGAGTATATTTGAAAAATATAGAGGGAAAAGGGCTCAGAGGATCATCATATAGAGTTGTTTTTGGATGAATGAATGGATCAAATAGACTCAACAACCAAACATTGGGCCAACATTATTGATGAAATTGTGGAAAGATTAGATGAAGAGTGGGACCACTGTAATTAGATTTGGGGTAAGATAACCCAATCAATGGAAAACCCTCAATTTCCTACTTTTGGACCCCCCATGGAGTTTCAACCGATTCATGAGGTGGTAGCCAATTTGCGACAGTCAGTTGATGAGTACAAGGAATGGGTCCAACAGATAACTACGATGGATAAGGGACAAATGAAAAATCATGTTATTGACCAAGCTAAGTTTTTTGGGCCAAATGGAGAAGATATCCAACAAAATGAAGAAGAGCACTTTTCAATTCAATGACATGAAGCACGAGTTGGCTATGCTGATGGATCAACACAAGTTCCCATTCGTTGATATTTTCACTCGACTCTTTAGAGAATGGTCCAACTATGTAGATGAGCATGCATGGAAGGAGACCCAGAGATTTCCCAAGTCATAATGAATCAAACTCGTGATTATTTATTCTGATCCGCAGATGTGGTAGTTTTATTTAGTTTGGTTTTGTTTAAATAAAGGAGTTCTCTCAATAGAAAGGACCTTTTGGCGTTTGATGAATTTTGTTGTTATTTTATTATGGAACTATTTTGAAAAATAATATTGAAGCTCCGATAGAGCATGGAGTGAGTTTTGAAACCAATTGGTGATCTATATTTCATTTTGGATTGTTTTACTTTGGATCGTTGTGTATCGATGTCTAGTAAGCTATTTCAATAATCAAGTTATCTTGTGATAAATGTTATTTACATTGAATTCTTACCTTGTATTTAATCTGCATGTAAATGATATTTTGGTCTAGTGCTCATGATCATTTTGTAAATGAGTTGAATCTACATAGAATATATATAGCTAGAAAATACCACACACATTTACAGAGAGAAATTGAGAAAGAAGAAGAAAGAGAGAAAGAATGGAAGAATTCTCATTAACCATTATGAATAATGAATAATTTACACATGATATACTATGTATAACTCAACCAATGCGCACTGGAGGAGAATTCAATACACCATAGTGATGGTCTAGAGTGATCTGGACACACACACCAGCAGCTACGGGAGTGAAATGCCACCTAGTTTAGTCTCTCGGTAAGTTACATGAGTGAACTGCCACCTCGCTGAGTTAACTAGTCTACCAGTCTTCAGTTAACTGATTGAAACAAAGTGAAGTGAGAAGGAGATCAGAGAATCATGGGTAATACACTAGTCTGGTGATGATCCCAAGAACAATGTACATTAGCTGGTGATGATCCCAATGGTGCATGGTGACAAAACCAATGCAGTGTTTAGATTCCACTCAACTAGTCAAACTGAAGTGAAAAATGAAGAGAATATTCTCCCTAAAATTTAGGAGAATTGATAAAGACTAATAAACATAGGAAAAACCTTGGGAAAAATAAATCCTAGGTGTGTGTGAAGTAAGTCCAACACCCCCCTCTAAACATCACTATGGTGAAAATAAATAATGGGTCTCAACAACGAGGCCATGTTAGGTACCCAAATAAAAAAGATACACTGAAATAAAGTGAGGAAAAAAGGAAAACCTCATGGGAACCCCCCCCCTAAAGGTACAATGTATGTAAAAAAATAAGAACTACAATTGCTAGGAAACTGCATTGTTCACTCTAATATGAATTCACAAAGAATGGAACTTCTTCTTAGTGAAGGTCTTGGTGAAGATCTGTGTCGTCTATTCTATTGAATGACATAATTGTAGGTCGATGATCCCCTCATGTACTAAGTCTAAGATGTAGTGCATGTGGATATCGATGTGCTTCGTACGCTACCTCTGAACTGGATCTTTGTAGAACTTCAGAGTGCTTTGGTTGTCACACTAGATGATGATCAATCGATGAAACTAAATGCCCAACTCAGTGAGAAAATTGAATAAATGGTTATGTTAATCACCCCTCTGTACTCTGCCTCGACTGAAGAAAGAGAAATAACAACCTGCTTCTTGCTCGACCAACATATAGGCCCATAACCAAGACTGAGTGAGTTACCACATGTGAACTTGCGATCAGTGCTATCGCCAACCCAGTCAGAATCAGTGAACCTGATGAGATATAATGTAGATTCTACTGCATAATGAATCCCAAAGGTGATGGTGCCCTATACATATCAAAGGATATGATTTGTATCCTTCCAATGTAGCTCATGCAACTCCTGCATGAACCTAAAAATTGTACCAACTACAAAGGAGAGGTCTGGTATGGAGTGTGTGAGATAAAACAATATCCCCACTAATTGTTTGTACAGTGTGCTATCAGCCAGTGGAGTGTCCTCGCCATCCTCAAGTTTGAATCCTAATAGGAAACGAGTCGGAGCAGACTTGCAGTTTTTCATGTGAAATATCTCAAGGATATCTTGAGCATACTTGGCCTAAGACAGTTTGATTCCTAATGCATCCTAACTGATCTCGAGTATAAGGAAGAAGTGTAGCGAACCCATGTCCGTCATAAAAAACCTGTCATGTAGAATCCTATTGACTAGAGAAATCGTTGAAGTCGAGCAACCAATGATCAACAAATCATCAACATACAGAACTAAGAGTAGAAGTGAATCACCCATCTTGAGCATGTCGAAATTCGGGTCTAATTTACAACATACAAAGTTTTGTGACAACAGGTAGGATTCCATATTGGCATACCATGCCCTCGGAACCTGCTTGAGGCCATAGAGAGATTTCTTCAGTCGACAGAACAAAGATGAATCCTACATAAATCTTTGTGGTTGTTCCATATAGATCTCCTCAAAGAGATCGTCGTGAAGAAATGTATTCTTCACATCCATTTGATGGACTTCCCATCCCTTGGTTGCCGCAATGGAAATTTCCAATCGTATGGAATCCATCTTCACTATTGGAGCGAAGGTCTCATCATAGTCAATGCCATGAACCTGTTGAAATCCTTTAGCAACAAGCCTGGATTTGTGTCTGCTAATATGTCCATTCGTTGTGCTCTTGGTCCTGTAGAACCATCTTCACCTGACAAGTTTCCTTCTAGAAGGAAGGGGAACCACATCCCAAGTTTGGTTCTCGAGGCGGGAGTTGTACTCCTCCTGCATGGCAGATTCCCAAAAGGGATTTACAACAACCTCACCATAAGACTGTGGATCTGAAGACTGGACCAAGAAAATATGCCTGGAGGTAAATGGTTCATTGGAAATGAGTGCAATAGGAGGCTCCTCGAAATCAGATTGAGAACTCCTAGTATTGGTTGGATCACCAACAAGATCCCTTGCATATTGAAGAGTAGTTTGGGATTACTTGGGCCTCTACTCTAGCTCTACATTTTCATCTGGATGCATTGACTCTGCATCTAACTGTACTAAATCTGTATCTAGATCATTTGAATCCTCTAAATCAAAACTCTCATCTAAACAAGAGTCGACATGTGCATGCTCATCATCTCGGATAGGTGGAAGAATGAAGGTGTCTACATGCGGTTGCTGAGGTACATGCGAGGCACTTTCCTCGAATTGGACACTTCACTTAATGATGAACCGGTCTGAGGAAAGATCAATACATTTGCATCCCTTCACACCGTCGGGGTATCCAACAAAGATACAGATAATTCTCTGTGGATCAAGTTCCTTCCTCTTTTCAGAGGGAATCCGAGCCCATGCACATGAACTGAAAAATACGAAAGTGGGTCACTTTCAGTTTGAGACCACTCTAAGCCTCGTAGGGGATCTTATCCTTGAAAAATATATGGGGAAATTTGTTTTGGATGTAGGTTGCACAATTAAGTGCTTCAGCCCATAATATCTTTAGAAGTGAATTTGCATGTAGCATGCAAGATGCCATCTGTTTTAGAGATATGTTTTACTGCTCAACAACTCCATTTTGCTGTAGAGTATAGGGAACTGTTTGTTGCAACTGAATCCCTGCCTCATGAATTTTTTTTTGGATCTCATGATTGGCATACTCTTTCCCATTATTAGTTCGGAGGACTTTGATTTTATTTCCTATCTGTATCTCAACCAAGGCTTTGGAATCTTTGATGTTTTGAAAGACCTCTGATTTTTACCTAAGAAAGTAAATCCATGTGAAACGTGAGAAATCATCAACAAAAATGAAAAAATACCTCTATTTTTTGATTGATGGATATGGAAAAGGGCCCATGAGGTCACTATGGATTAGATCTAATGGAGAGGAAAATCTCTAAGTATTTCCTTTTCTTATCACATGCCAATTTGCATTAATTTTTCCAAAGCATCTTGTCCTTGTGTTATCTTTCCACTCAGATTTTAAAACTTTTTCACCAGCTTTGTCAAGCTCCCATCACCTAAATCATTCACTTGAATGATCATCCAAAATAGTCATGTCCTCCATGAGTAAAAAATTGACAAATATACCAAACCTATAACTAGCCTTAATGCTTATCTAAATCCCTTGGTTCCATCACTTCATTCATGTTTACCCTTATTATCATATTCCCGTTGAAAATTAAAAATATTCCTTTTATTAAGCTTAAGCACCCTTATCCTATCCATAAAGTCACATGATAAGCCTAATGTTCCCAAAGTCCTTAGAAAATGGAAAAAGCGTTTATTATTATTAATATAAATAGTGTATATATTTATATTTATATTAATATTTAATCAAATATTTAATTCATGACCTCACGTCAAGTCATGGGCACAAATATCAATTTTTAACATTGAAAATTCAAAGGGTGGATGGAGGGCGCACATACATTTATTGGGTTGTAAGTAAATGGAGTTTAATTATGTGAAGGCGGGCCAAAATTTAACCGGTGGTTTTTGGTAGGGGAGGCGTGTTCTTACGTGATGCATTTTGGGGGAAAAGGTGGTGTGGAGTAAAACCACTCCTTCCAAGCCCACAATAATAAATGTAACTATTTATCATATGGTTTATGTGCGGCATATTTTTGAGGAGTGCGTTTCAATAATAATTATGGAACAAGAGTGCATTTCAATAATAATTATGGAACAAGAGTGCATTTCAATAATAATTATGGAATTTCCAATAAATGAAATTCTTCCTCATGGTGAAAATGTTTTATAGAGGTAAAATTTAAATTTTACAAATTAAAGATATTAATGTTTATTTCCATGGAAAATAATTAAATGGGAATATGTACATGAAAGGAAGATTTGAATCATTTTTATCCAAAGGTTTTACAGAAGTAAAAGAAGACGATTAAAAGTATTTTACCAAAGATGGTAACCAAGACATGGTTTTCAAAACCATGGGAAACAAACAATAAATGGTTTTCATAGTCAAATGGTAAATTGGAAAAAACAAGACACAGTAAATGGTTTTCACAGTGAAATGGTAAATTGGGAAAAACAAGACATGGTTTTCAAAACCATGGGAAGCAAGCAATAAATGGTTTTAAAAACCAAGGGCATGAATTAAATTATGGAAATTTAATTCCACGGGATAGACAAATATTTGGGAATTATTTTTATTCAAATATATTATTCCCAAATATTTAATGAGAATATGGATAAATGGAATTAGATTTGAAAGAGTATAAGTGACATTTCAAAGAGAATGTGGCAGAGGAAGGAGCTGAAGCGTCAGAGGAATCAACAGTTGGATCATAAAACTTTTTTCTGAAAACTGTCATTTGTAATCATTGTACTCAGTTTTAGAAGCTGAAACGTTTCAGTTCAGCTATTGTAATCAATTTATAACTAAAGGAACTCGAATTCTATAAGTATTGGAAGTTCCCAATGTGTTAATGGTTGGAAGAAGTGCAAGGGAAAAATTTTGGTTGTTCTGAACTCTATTGTAAATTTTTGGAGCTGAATTGAATACATATGCAGAATCTTTTGAAGTCTCCATGAAAAGATTCTTATGGTGGTGATATGAGTTTTGTCTCTTCTCCTTGTATGTATTTCCCATGTTCTTTAATTTCATTTTCATTTTCTTTTGTTTAAATTGGATAGTTAAAATATTAGAATTCATCTTGTGATTCTCTTGGCTTAAGAAATTTAAACTATGCAATTTTCTTCCTAACCAATTCAGAATTCATTTAAGTAATTCTCTGATGTAGTTACTTGTTTTCTCCTTCATCTTACACTCTGCATAAGTACAATTTATAACTCATATTCATCAACTCATTTATATTTTATCCTTTGGAGAGTTCTACTGGCCAGTTATTGTTTTCATTCACTTTCAGAATTTCAACTCCATAGCCCTAAGTGTCCATCCCCTTCCTTGCCAACAAATTTATAAAAAAACAAACTAAATCTAGCCATCGATTTCCGAAGAAACATCAAGTGACATGAGAGAGCCCTCTCTGAGCTGAGCAGGCTAGTGCCCAAATCTAAAGATGGTTGAAACAATTACCTATGTAGTTTTTCTATCAGCCGGACAAAATTTACAGAGTGATAACACCTTTGTCGAATTTCTCTTGACGATGTTTTCCAAGAACACATCCCTCACATATTCCTTTGGAGAAATGGATGTCTGGTAGACCATCAACCAATATTTTTTTGCTAAGTTGTTGCATATATCTGAAATTCAAATTCCCAAACCTTTTGTACCATATCCCACTGCTTTCATCAACATGGATAAGAAGTAAAGCATAATCTGGTTCAATAAATTCAAAAAATGTATACAATCTAGATTGATGATTTACCTCACCAGTAGAAACCCTAGAATTGGTTTCCATGTCATAGATGTCCACTAAATTAGTTGTGAATATGAATTTCTTTTTGGTTCCATAATTTTTCATCTCATACATGGAGAGAAGATTAACAGAAAGTTTGGGAACATGCATCACATTCTCAAATCTTTCGTTGGTGAGTTCAATCCTTCCTTTGTCAATGACCTCAACTGGATACTTATCCCCCATTAGAATAGGAGGACCTTTGCATGAATCCAATGAAGAATAGAATATGTTTTTCTCATCCATGTGATGTGATGCTCCTAAATCTACGATCCAAGCATCGAGAGAGGAGTTAATGACAATCAAGGAATGGCTAGAATTACCTTTCTTGGGATTTTGATCTTCTCGCTTCTTCTTCTTAGCACCCTCGGGGATGCAATATCCAAGGTTTTTTTGCTGAAGTATTTGATTCATTATATCTATTTGTTTCTGCATGCATGCGTATTCTGGATGGAATCCTTTATGGTAGTATGTGCATTTCTCCCCTTTTCTTCCCTTTCCACCTTTGGATCCGGAGGCATCGATGAAGGGTTTTGAGTACCCTTACTTATTCGTATTTGCATGGGCTTTCCTTTTGTACTTATCTTTATATTTATGATATTTATGGCTTCCATATTCCACAGTAAGTGCATGCACCTTTGGGCCTTTGATTTTTCCCATGTTTATGAGCTTGGTTTGCTCTTGTATAAGGGATTCGATAAATTCCTCAAGAGAAGGCATATTCCAGGTGGCTCCAGAGACGAATTTGAATGAATGGAATGTGGATATGAACAAAACTAATTTAGGACCAAGTTTGGAGAGAATGGTGAGAACCAATTTTTTCTCCTATGTAGATTTATCAACCCTGCAAGCTTTGAGTTGCGGCAGTAAATCCTTGTATTTTGTAAATAAATCTTGGAGATTGTTGAATATTTTTGGATCCAATGTGAGAAATTTTGCCTCGAGCATGTGTCCCCTCATCTCATCATGTTTTCAAAATATCCCTACCAAAGTGGTCTAGGATTCATTGAGGGTTTTACAGGAAGATATGTGAAAAAGGAGATCGGGAGAGATGAGACTGCAAATTGTTCAAAATGCTTCATCCATTCAATTTAGATACTTGTATTTTTCTATGGATGGTGTTGGTTCTGTCTCTATATTCAAGGTTAAACTGTACAATCCTCTACTTCATATATGCATGACTATTCTCTCCTTCCATGCAAAGTAATTGTAAGGTGTAAGAATGGATTCTTTTGGGAATTCCATTTTTCCATTGTCTTCAATCTTTGGTACCTGCAAAAATAATTTTGTGTACCTTTTTCTTAGTAGTCTGTCAACTCTGATACCATGTAAATGTGTTGAAGCTAAACATAATAGATCTATCTAGAAAATACCATACACATTTCCATAGAGAAATTGAGAAAGAATAAGAAAGAGAGAAAGAATGGAAGAATTTTCATTAACAGTTATGAATAATGAATAATTTACACATGATATTCTCTATATAACTCAACCAATAGGAACTGGAGGAGAATCCGATGTTGCATAGTGGTTGTATAAAGTGATATGGACAAACACCAACAATTATGGGAGTGAACTTCCACTTAGTCTAGTCTCTCAGGAAGTTACGGGAGTGAACTGCCACCTGACTGAGTTAACTAGTCTACCAGTATTCAGTTAACTGACTGAAACAGAGTGAGGTGAGGAGGAGATCAGGGAATCATGGGTAATATGCTATCTTGGTGATGATACCAAGGACAATTCACATTAGCTAGTGATGATTCCAATGTTGCATGGTGACAAAACCAATGCAACATCTAGACTCCACTCAACTAGTCAAACTAAAGTGGAAACTGAAGAGAATATTCTCCCTAAACTTTAGGAGACTGGATAAAGACTAATAAACATAGGAAAAACCTCAGGAAAAATAAATCCTAGGTGTGTATGAAGTAACTTCAACACATTGAATATAGAATTATTTATGTATAGTTGACTAACTTTGACTATAATATTTTCATGTAAGTATAGTTACTGCTATATGTTTTTTTCAAAGAATTATTTCAAGTAAATCTATATATAATAGTTGAATGGTTATTTATTATCTTAGTACCTTGAGAAGTTATCTTTGAGAGAGATTTTTTTATCCCTCTTTCATTCATTTAGTGGTTTATGAAATCAATTCTTTGAGCCATCTCTATGTACCCAATTATTTTGAAATATACTTAGAAAACAAATCCCCAAAAAATGGAATATGTTATGAGAATAAATATTTATAAGATCTTAAATCCCATCGAAAAATCGTCAGATCATAAATATGGAGAATCACACTACCAAAATTGGAGATGAGTGTAATTTAGCCTCATCTTCAAGTTTGATTCCTACTGTTGAGTAAAAGTGAATCCAACCCCCTCAATAGAATTAGTGCAAGAAGGAGGGCCCGAAGAATGCATGGCTAGTCATATTCCTACTACCAGTAGAGATATAATCCAAACGGCCTATAGATTTGCAACAACCCATATGCATGGCTAGTATTTTTCAAGGAAGCCCTCACAAAGAAGGTACTCCCACTACCAATAATGTCCCTCACACTGAGGAAGACACATACCTTCATCCCGAAATACCGTACACAATCCCTCATGAAGAGGTTGACATATTCAGAAGAATTTCCATGGATTATACTCGACAGATCAAAGCACTACCATTATCTCCATTCCTCCCTTGTAGGAAGAGAACCATTAGCCTAGTTGTAGATAACCCAAACCACACTTTTGTTCACACATTTGAGGATGTAGTGTATTTATCCCTAACAAATTTGAAAAAACTCTTAGTTTAATTCCTGAAATTCCAATTGTCACCCTAATAACAAGTACTTATTCTGAACCAGACTATTCTGAGTCTAAAGAAAAAAAATCCAATTCGAAGGTCTCATACTACGGATCATACGACATGGGAGATAAAAATGAAAAAAAACCATAGGGTGACAACCAACTTGGAAAAAACCATCCTTGGTTTCCCAGGGATGCCTTGGCTATACCAGGCTAATTGCATAACTAGCCTATGCATCCAAAGAAACTTCTTCCTAAGTTTGACCCTAAAAAATCTAGATTACCTAAATATCACATCAATAAATTCATATTGGCTATAAGGTTAATGAATGTATTGTTATCACTCTATAATTTTCCCAAGGCTATGGAGGCAGTCATAGAGGCAACATCAAAACCACTTCGAGTCTTGGATCTAGCCCTCCAAGACTCAAAGAGGGATCTCTTTGTGAGATTTAGATTTGTTTGAATGGATATTAGACTATCTAATGGGTTCAAAGTTTGGATTTTTTAAATGATTGGTTGGAATAGGAGAAAAGAGGTCCATTGGGTAATGGAGTCACAAATAGCATCAAATAAGACAGATTTGGCAGGCCGTTAATGCAGGGAAAGTTAGGCAAATCATTGGATCTTCATAGGCTTGATGTATGGTGGAGAGGAAAAGATCGAGAAGTCAAATTAAATACAGAGCAATGAAGAATTTTGAATTCAACTTTCAGTGGAAAACATAGAAAATATCCCAAGCCAAGTGACAGAGTGTATTTCTCAAAAAGTTCTACCCTATTACTTCTTAGAATATTTGAGATTGCAGCATAAAAAATGGAATTATAGAGGGAGAGAAAATTATAGAGGAAAACTTCACCAATGTATTTGACACAAGAATCCTGTCATGCAACAGTGTGTTGTTGTAATTTATTCAATAACATCCCTGTGTAGGATTTACATCCAATGGTACAGTCAGGTCCAAGAGGGCCTAACAGGATTTTACATCCATGAGGGTCCAACCCCTTCTCTATTAAAAACGTGGATATAAATAAAATACAATCCTTAGGCTCAGGAGATCGAATTTGATCCTCCTAGTCAAAAATAGCAAGTCAATCCCAAAAAGATTTGAACTGAAAACTGGACAGAATCCACTGAAAATAGGGGTATGCTCAGACATATATTTCTCTTAAATGCTGAAACCTGGAAAAAAACTAAAGGAGGTTAATGTATATGAGCATGTTCTGGACAAAAACCTCCTTTTTTCTCCAAATTTGTCTCTATATTGCCGAAATAGCTCTCGTAAAATCAAGACTAAAATAGGAAAAACTGGAAACTGAAAAAATGAGGCTGAACTATGGACTCGATTGTCCCAACTGGTGGAACCTATGAAAAAAATGAGAGAGGTTTTTGTTCTTCATCCCGTTATGGAGAAACACTTCTCTCGGTTTTTCAAAATTCATTTTCGTTTGCCAGAAATCCTTCCTGGAAAAAATCTGGTCAAACTAACAAAAATGGCGGTTTTGAGATTTTGGGGGAGGGCGGTTTTGGAGAGATAAGTGGTATGTCAGACCCCCCTGAGGTGGTAAGTGGTATTGGGAGGGGGGATCCGATTTCACCAGGAGGTGACAAGTGTCCCTCCCAATACCACTTATCGGACCCCTTTGGTATTGATGGGACGTAAGGGGGGG
>ML792432.1:403381-416228 GCA_009831015.1 Picea engelmannii | reverse complement strand
GAACACCCCCTTAACTTAGTTGACCCCATTGCCCAATCTTAGGCACTAGTCTTAGTTGCCCTAGGAAAAGCTCTGACTCTCATACTTAGATAGTTGCATCTTGCATTTGTTGATTGACATCTTAGGCTAGATTCCCCCTGACCATTTAACCAATTAAAACCAACTCCTAGAACACTTAATCGTAAATCTCATCTAGTAACTAGGGTCTACCCCCCTTGGCTTCCCTAAGAGTTAGCCTAGACGGAAGAGGTTCAAGTCAAAGTGACAGCGTGGACTTTGAACCTAGGCATTGTGCCTCCGAGGACACACTAAGTGAGCAGGACTTAGCTCACGTTTGCAAGTGTGTATAAGGACGGCAACACACCCTTGCGAGTGAATGTCACCACAGGTAAACCCCTATGAGTGAATCTACCATTCTCCATTGGTTAAACTACCAATCCTAGGAGAATGACGTCCGATGTTATCTGACACGTGGGAGCTCCTCGAGTCCATAGGTAAACTCCTGTAAGTAGGGACTACGCCTGGGCCCATTTACCTCGGAAGTAAATGTATCCTTCTCCCTAAGCCATATCTGGGAGAAGGTATGCCCAATGCTTACCTGGGCCACTCACAACCACAAGTACACCCTTGTGAGTGAGTGTCACTTACAGGTAAACCCCTGTAAGTGAATCTGTCATTCTCCACTGGTTAAACTACCAATCCTGGGAGAATTACGCCCGATGCAACCACATATTGGAGGAACATTAGCACCTTGAGTTTTTTTTCCTTTGAAGACGACGCCTGGGCCATTCACCACAGGTACACCCTTGTGAGTGAATGATTGTCCGATGTTGCTTCCTGGAGAACCATCGGCACCTCGAGTCTTTTGTCCTTCGAAGACTACACCAGGGCCATTATCTACTGGTCAAATCACCATGACCAATCCCGGGAGAATGACTGCCCAATGTTGCAAAACATCAACACTCCCTCTCAACGAGGGATTCATATTCTGCATCACGCCAAGCTTGTCCCTAAAGTAAACAAATTTCACTCTGGACAGAGGCTTGGTGAGAATGTTCGCTATCTGCTCATCTGTGGATATGTGTTGAAGCTTCACCGCTCCCTTCTGCACCATGTCTCGGATGAAGTCATGCAAGAAGCTTTCGAAGCCACACTACTTCACGACTTGTGACACTGGCTGTGATATACTCTATCTCTGTTGTATTGAGTGCTACAGAAGTCTGCTTCCTGCTTATCCCGGAAATCGTAATTAATCTCAAGTTGAAGTAGCACCCTGAGGTGCTCAATTTGTCTATTGCACTCCCTGCCCAATCTGAATTTGTATATCCCTACAGCCTCACTTCACCACCTGAGATAAACCATATCCAACTATACCATGTCGGTACCTCAGCACATGCTTTGCAGCAACCCAATGGAATTGCCTTAGCTTCAACCAAATACCGCCTTGGGGTGCTCTCTGCAAAGCAAATATCTGGCCTAGTGTTAACCAAGTACATCAAGGATCCAATCAACTGCCTATACATCGTGGGATCCACCAAATCTGAATCTGAAGCAAAATCACTCAACTTCTTAAGATTTGTCTCCAAGGTGTAGCCATGGACTTGAAGTCCATTATATTGGACCTCATCAGTATCCCCCGACTGAGGAAGATCTCATTTGATCTCTGTCACATCTTTAATCCCAAGAAATAGTACATCCGACCAAGATCCTCCATTTCGAACTCCAAGGCCAACTCCATCAATCACTGAAGCAAACCCTGTTGTCCAGTCTACCTCACCAGTTGCTCCCTCTATGACTAAGGCAAAACCCATACCCTAGTCCCCCTGACTGGTTACCTCCTTTGTCACTGTAGCAAAGCCTACTGAAACAAGTGGATCCGCCCAGGAGGTCTCACATGTCCTAGAAGCCTCCTAACTCTGAAGCTTTTGTCTAGCCTCCTAACTCTGAAGCTTTTGTCTAGCCTCCTCAACTCATGACACCTGTCTGTCAGTCCCAGAGGATGTCTCTCTCCCACTTGAACCTGATGGGAACTCCATCTGAATGATCGACTCTGTCTCTAAACCAACTAACTCTCTCTGAGTTCAGGCTCACTCTGAGTCTGCATGCTCCCTCTAAAACTCGACTCCCTCTAGGTCTGTACAATCTCCGAAGCCATTTGCTCCCTCTGCATCTGCTAACCTCCTATGAAATTTGATCTCCTATCAACTGTCCTGGGAGGTTGCTCCTCCCTACTGGATCCTGAGAGTTGACTCCCTCTGAACTCTGGCTCCTTCTCAGTTGGTACTTGGTGGGGCCACCTGCCTCACCATTGGTGGAGCCACCTGCTCCTCATAACTGTGACTCTATGTAACTCATGAAACTCTGAGGTCATTTTCTCTCCTTGAAAGTATCACAGGGAGTTGCATGCCCCAATGCATCCTGCAAAGTATCATGTTGGCCTCTTCCTGGTCACTACAACATCTCTAGGTAGATCCACTAGCCCTGCTAGCTCTATCAACTCCTCCTAATAGTTTGAAGGATGAACAACTGGACTATAGGGATCTGTACGGTCATCGTTCGGAGCCTCTTGCTCCTCACTATCAATCTCCATATGAGACACTCTGTATCCCACAAAAGTACCCTTCTTTTTAGAAGGTCCTAACTTCGTCCTCTTCTCCTTCGGTATATGGATGTATATTGTCATGTACACGACTCCTTGCCTGAACAGTCTGCTCCATGTCTCAAACCAGAGACCATCTAATCTGTTGCCACCTGCAACCGTCACTATAGCTCCCTCTCAGAGCTATCACCTGTGATCTGCCCAAAACAAGAACAAGAACAAGAATAACACTCCTCCATTGTTGTGACGAATCATTCCTCCACGATAACCTACCCGAAACAAGAACAAGAACAACACTTTTCCAGTGTTGTGACCAATCATTCCTCCACGGTAACCTGCCCGGAACAAGAACAACACTCCTCCATTGTGTGACCAATCATTCCTCCATGGTAACCTGCCTGGAACAAGAACAAGAATAAAAGACAAGAACAACACTCTTCCAATGATGTGACCAATCATTCCTCCACGGTAACCTGCCCAGAACAAGAACCAAAAACAAAAGACAAACTGAAGAATGTCAACAAGCTTGAAAACCCTAAAATTTCAACTATGACGAAATGTCAATCTGAGAGCACCAATTGATGCGCTAGGGCAAGGTGAGTTGCTCTGTGGTGGAGTTAGTCCCAAAGACGTTTCAATAAGTGCTCAACGAAGTTGACAAGTTCAGGTCTGAGCAGTGGCAACTTTCTTGTGCGACGACAAATCTCAACCAAACTTTGATACCATGTTGAATTTTTATAATTTCCAGATCGGATAATTATTACCTGATGATTTCAAATAGATTTCAATGCCACTGTTATCATAGAATAATTACACACTAAAAATTTCAACCGAAATAAAATTGCAGCGGAAATAACAGAATCACAGAGAGATGGCCATGCACAATAGACACAAGATTTATCCTAGGAAAACTCGAACTCGGGAGAAAAACCCAACAAACTTTTCTCTAGAAGAAATTTAATCCAAGTTCACAAATACATCACCAGAATCAAAGCACATATAAAGTTGCGCCCTAGTGTGAGGAAGAACCCTCAAGGATGGCGCATCAAAGATAGCGCATCACCAAAAACAACTGCTAAGATGCTCCTTGAAGAATTCGCTGGAACTGCTACTGCCACTGCTACTGCAATTGCTACTAGACTTGCGCATTGGCTGAGGAACTGAGTGAATGTGTAATAATGAAATGAACTTGCCTTTATTTATACTAGTCAAGTCACCTTATTTTACTAGCAAGGCCAACTTGTCATTTTTGTCCTTTAAATTTATTTTATTTCTTTTGTTGCTTTTACGAGTGTTTCTTCAATGCTTCAATGGCGCCGACTTGATCTTCTTGTCTTCTGTTTTCTTCTTGAGCTTTCTGGATTCTTCTTCAATGGTTTCTTTGTATTTTCTTATGGAGAATGATTGTCTGAAGTTGCAAAACTTCAACAAGACCAAGCGGGTGTTGTTGGATTTTGTGAAGGATCACTTGATTCCTCATATTTTCGAGAAGACAGCAAAGGATATGTATGATGTTTTGGTGGGCTTGTACTAAAGCGGGAATGCAAGCTGGAAGTTGATTTTGAGACACTAGCTCTGATTTTTTGAGATGTTCAAATCAGATACAATTGTTAGCTACCTCATGAGGATCACTCAAATTCATGATCGGCTTGTAGCCATTGGTGAGGCAGTTGATGATACAGAGTTGGTGAATGTGGCATTGAATGGTTTTCCTTGGTCTTGGGAACCATTTGTGCAGGGGATTTGTGCACGAGAGAAGTTGCCACCATTTGACAGATTGTGGATCAATTGCCTCCAAGAGGAGGCTCGAATAGAGTCCAGGAATGGCAAGCATAGAGGTAGTGATGATGAGAACCTGGTCCTAGTTTCTCATGCTAGGAAGGGCAGAAGAACAGTTCTCCAAGGAGGGAGGCATCTCCAGAACAGAAGAAGAAGAAGGACCTTAGCAAGGTCACGTGTTTTGCTTGTCATACGCTATGTCACTATGCTTCACAGTGTCCACAACGGAAGAAAGGAAAGGGGAAGTTAGCAGACATCATCAGCTGAGGTGGATGAGATTGCAGGCAGGCTTTAGAGGGAGTTCTTATTAGTCTTCTCCCTTTTTGGTACAATTTCCGGTAGTGGGGCTTGGTTGGTAGATAGTGGAACCACATGTCATGTGACAGGAGCACGAGAGTTGTTCGAGAGCTTCACAGAGTCTGACTCGAATTGTATGTGGAACTTGGTATGGGTACCAAGCATGCAGTGTAGGAATATGGAACAGTGTCATTCCAGATGGAGTCAGGAGATGTGTTGAGAGTGACAAATGTGTTATGAGTGCCAGAACTTAGGAAGAGTGTGATCTCAGTCTCAACGATTGAGAAGAAGGGATTTGATGTAGTGTTCTAGGATGGACAAGTGTTGATCAATCCCATAGGATCTAGCTCAAACACAGCAATGGTTCTTGGAGTTAGAGAGAGCAACTTGTACAGGCTAAAGGGCCAACCTATGTGAGCTATGGCAAGTAGCAAAGTGGCAGTGAACAAGGAGCAGGTAGCTCTGAAGGTTGTGCAGACTCAGAGAGAGTCAGACTTCAGAGTGAGTCAGCAGGCTCAGAGGGAGAGTCAGTCATCCAGAGGAAGTCAACCTTTAGGTTCAAGTGGGAGAGAGGAGTCTTCCAAGACTTACAAAAAGGTGTCATGGGTTGAGATGGCAAGGCTGGATGCTCAGGAGCAAGAGGCTTCTAGGAGCAGGGTGTCTTCCAAGAAGGGTCCATGTCATTCAGCGGGAATTGCTTATGTGTCACAGGGAGCAGCTATGGTAGCGGATCCAGTGTAGGAGGCAGAGCCACTTCTAGTGTGGGAGACAAAGTTACTTCCAGGTAATGGTGGATGGAATACCTCCCTCGCGAAGAGGGAGTGTTGATGTTTTGTAGCATTGGAAGGTATTCCCACATTGGCCTTGGTGTCGGGCATGTAGGAATCGTTGTTGGTACTCACATTGCATTTTTCATTTTGTGAAAACCCCTTGTATAATGAGTTAGGGCTTGGTTCGGGCTTCACACCCAAATGGAGGAATAAACAATTCTAATTTAATGTTGAGTTTAGAAGGGGTTCCTAAACTCACTCATTAGAATCTTATAAAAGGAGAGACAATGTGAGGAGGCACCATACATCTCATTGTGACATTATGGAGTTGGGGTGGCAATTTCAACAAAGAAAATTCTTCACTTGGACAAATCTGGCCTAGGGTTTTCTAGTTTGCTTTTCTGATTTTTCAGCCAAAAGAGAGAGGCCACACATGTGAGAGGAGCAGCATAAGAGGTTGCACATGTGAGTCGTACAGACCGTACAGCACATGTGGACCGTACAGCAGTAGAAAACAAGTTGCACGTGTGATCTGTACAGTATGTACCACACGTGTGGACCGTGCAACTGATCTAGTATGCCGTACAAAGTGACGTCAGTCGTACAGATGTGACATCAATAGGGTACAAGGGCAGATTTGTAAGTTGGAAGTTTTTTCGGGCATTTTGCTGAAGGTATAATTTGCCCAAGGACTGTTTTTTGTCCTCAGATATTCTCTCTGATCTTTGTGCTTCCGCTATAATTTTCTATCATAATTTGAGTGTAAAATTATTCAATGATAACAGCCCTAGTTTACTGTTTGAGGTCACTTGGAAGTAACTGTTTGAGGTCACTTGGAAGTAATTTTCAGTTCTGAAATTGAATGCATTGAATTGTCATGAAAATTTGATAGATTATGCTATGTAAATTCCTATTTTATGAATTAAATTCTTCATCACAACAAAAAATAAGTTATATTGTCAAGGGGCAATAGCTTGAATGATGGGGAGGTAGGTATTTCACTCTCCCCTCCCATGAGTTAATAGCTATACATGAGCAAATCGTTGAACTCTTTGTGCAATAATTGTTGATTGAGGCTGGCAAGGTACCAGCAGTGGATGTACCCTGGGTACCTTTCTCAAAATGAGCGGAAGTTCCCAGGAGGTTTCCCCAGTGATCCATATTACATGGGAAAAAAGAAGTCATATCCCTAACTTACAATAAATCATTACCATTTTTTAAGTTGTGCTTTCTAATCCTAAATAATAATTATTTTTAGTATCACATCAACAAGAACGTAAAAGTGGTAGCCAACCTTAATGAATTGTCTCCTTCCCAAAAGACCAACACTTCTAATTTTATCCATTCACTCCCTAATGCAAATTACAATTTCCCAACCTTTTTATTCCTCCAGATAAAAAATTTGCCAACAAATCCAGTGATAACTTTTGTTAAGACATACCCAAGTAGGAAAGTGTCAAGTTTAAGATGTATATTTTCTTTAAATAACAAATTATTTTCCAAAGAATAATAATAATCCTTAGAGATTTAGCCCCAAGGGTTAGCTCAAGTGGTTTTGAGCCAGATATGAAGCTATCCCCAGCGGAGGAGGTCATGGGTTCGAATCTCTTGTTCCCCCTTGGGGTTAGCCCTGCCATGGACACGAGGGAAAGTACTCAAGGGTTTTCCCGTGAAATATTACCTTGAAAAAAAATAATCCTTAGAGATAAAAATAATCTTAGTTTCATAATATAACGTTCTGTACATGAGATTGCCAAAAGTAGATAACAACTAAAAATAAGATGGCTCATGTGGCTAAAACTCGATAGTTTGAAGCGTATGTCACGCTATCTCCTCTATGCTAAAAGGAAATTATTACCAATTTCTCTTATAAATGAGGAAAGACATGTTGAAACGTGGATTGGGAGAGGTACTTGACTTCTGAAGGCAAGGTGCTTTTAGGACCAACCAAATAGGTAGTAGTCAACTTTGTTTTGGTAGTCCCGGTGTTGATGTTGAGCAATGTATCCTTCTCAAGCAGAAATTGAGCTTCTAGTGTAGTCCTTGAGGATGCAGAACTTGTACCTCATCTTTCAATAATGGTGGTTCATAGTTCATACAGCTAAAGTTAATTGGCATTCAGTACATCATGTATGTCAAGATCCACCGAAAATTATAAGCAAAAAGCATTAGATCCAAAAGCTTGAATGATGATATAAGGACCATAACAAATGGGCTTCAGCTTGTGATGTTGTTCCTACTTGAAGTATTAATTGGCCCAAGTGTTATCATACTCTGTCACCAACTTGGAAGTGATGTGGAACCCGATGTTTATCATGCAGTTCTTTATATTTGGCATGTATTTTCAATAGAATATCCTAAGGATATTGACATGGATTTTGGCAATGCAATCTGCGAAAGAAGAAGTTTATCCTTCTCCTTTTGCTAATCAGATGTAGAGCAGACAGAACAACTAAATCCTCATGGTGCAAGAGGCTTGTCATAGCATACCTCAAAATGAAAGAGACTTGTTGAAGCATGAGTTGCTCCATTGTAGTTATGTTGCAGCACATGCAGATTATTTGATCATTAATAAATTCAAAGTATGCATAACAATGTCCTATTGACCACCTTCAACTGACCATCAGTTCATGGATGGAATGAAGTATTGTTGAAATATTGTGTAACTGCAAAGAATATTCTTATCCCCTTTTGCGGATTAAATCCTAAATGTAATATGCAAATTAAGAAGTTGGCGCCCAGGCAAATTAAAGTGGTTCTAACTACCCAGAAAGAGAAGTCGGCCCTGCCAGTGAAGAGACACCTCCTTTCAGCGCTTGCCAGTTTGTATAAATAAAGGAAGCCAGCGCCTCATTTGTTCACTCACTCAACTCACTCATCTAGTGCGCAAGTATTGAAAGAAGCTGCAGTTACCAGTTGCCGGAAGAAGGAAGAGAGAGAGGCGCATTGCTTGGGAGAGGATATTCTCTAGTATTTGGTTTATTGTCTTGGCATTGTATTGGCTATCTATATTAAGGAAGTTTTTGCTGGGTTTTCCTCCCCATGAGGGTTTCCCAGGATAAATGTTGTGTATCGTGTGATTGTGTTTCTCTCAGTGATCCTATCTATGCTATGGTTATCTAGTAAATTGAAAAGAAACCTAATAATAGCTTAAACCTTAACATGGTATTAGAGCTAAGCTGATGAGAGCACCTTTCACTGGATAAGCAAAACGTCATTGTTGTCGTACAAGAAAATTGGGGCTTTTTATTAGAGATGAATTTTTGCCTAAAAACCATCTAGAAAAGTGTGCACTACCCTAGTGAATATATTGGCACCTTGAGCACACCTTTGCAGTGAACAGAACTCCCGGAAAGTGAAACCCTAGTTTTCATTGGTACCAGAAAACCAGGAAACCAAAACCAGTACCAGTCCAGTTTTCTGCAAGCTCAGTTTCAAGGGGTAAAATTTGGAATTTTCAGAAACTGACTATACCAGCATACTCGCCTCGATCCAGTGCATCTTTTGGTGAGTTCAGTTTTCAAATCCAAGAAATTTGATTTTTCTATTATTTCTATAGCTCGGAGGGCTAGGGTTTCTACTGCAAGAAAGAATGGCTACAGGTACGAGGGTAGAAAACAGGCTGGAAGGATCTGGAAACTTCAGATCTTGGAAGCATAGGTTGCAGATGATTCTTGACGAGAATGATCTCCTAGAACATGTTACAGTGGGTGTACCAGAACCAGAGGAAGAAGAGAAAAAGACCAAGCATAAGAAGAATGAAAAGAAAGCAAAAAGAATCGTGTCAGATTCAGTAAAGGATCACTTGATCCCTCATATATCTGAACTACAGACAGCAAGGCAAATGTATGAAGCACTCAGCAGGTTATATGAAAGCAAAGACATTAGCTGGAATCTTGCCTTAAGAAATCAGCTTCGTAATATGAAGATGGAAAACCCAGAATATGTCTCATCCTATCTTATGAGAGTTTCTCAAATTAGAGATCAGCTTGCAACTATTGGAGATGGCATTAGTGACAAAGAGCTTGTAACCACAACCGTAAATGGGTTTCCAACATTTTGGATTCCTTTTGTACAAGGAGTGTGTGCAAGAAGCAAGTTACCCAAGTTTGATAAGTTATGGGCAGATTGCACACACGAAGAATCTAGACTTGCAGACCAACAGAAGAGATTAATTGTCGATGAAGAGAAAGCTCTTACAATTCAAAAGAACAGAAGAAGTTCCTTCAGGAAGAACAATAAAGAAGCTAACTCTGTAAGAGTTCCAGATAAGAAGAAAGATGTTTCAAAGATCAGATGCTACAACTATCAAAAGTTGGGACACTTTTCTTATGATTGTCCTCAAGGAAAAGGGAAAAGAAAGCATCAAGCACATGTGGCAGAGGAAGAGGAATCTCCTCCCTCAAAGAAACCTTTAGTAGAAAATGAGAATTATGTACTTTAAGTTGAAGATAGTTGATCTGAAGAAAGATAGCAAATAGTGGAGTTCGTGGAGCCTCCCCACACAAAAACAAAAGATAAGTATTCATGTTTATTTTTAGTATCTTGTTTACTTTAATACTTTATCATTACAAGTTAGACTTTTGTGAGAATGTTAATTAACCTCGTTTTATTTCAGTGTCTATGAAGATTTATGAAGGAAGTATCAAAGAAGAGGATAAAGAAAGAGACAAAATATTTATTTCAGGTATGATCACTCATGAGAGTGACAAAGGTATGTGTTTAGCTATGATAGTAAGGGAAAATTTGGTAATTTCATAGCTAGAGTGAAAAGAATTCAAAAGTCTTATTCATGATTAGGGTTTCAGATGTGTACATGGTTGAACAAGTTTTGCTTAAGAAAAGATGTGTACTACTCTGATAGAAATCATGATATAGTTTTATTTGATTACTGCTTATTGTTACTGACTGATTGGATAAGTGACATATCTCAGAAAGCATACTGTAAGTAAGTTTACATGTCTCGAAAGAAAGAACTTATGCCTTGACTTGCAGAAGTTAGACAGCATGAGAAGGACTTATGATATGGTGACAGTCAGTAAGAACCAGACAATATCCAGTATTTATATAGGAGCAGGAGGCTCCTAAAGATGCAGAACAGAAATGTTCAAGATGAAGAGAAAGATGGATACTCAGATATAGTTGATGAGATGCAAGTAACTACAGGTTGCTCCAGTACTGTTCTTATAAGATGCAGAGGGAGCAGGTTGATCCAGTATGAAGTCAGAAAGAAAGAAATGTTCGAACTCAAGAAGGCACCCAGGATATTACAGAAGAGAACTTCAAGGATGAGTAATGAGATATTTTGATCAAGATAAAAGTTATCCAGTAGATGGGTGGCATGGTATTATACCATGGAAAGATTTTGGACAACACGAGATTTTTTTCAAATCCCACAGGTAGACCTTCATAGAGAAGGAAAAGAGAAGAGACCTTCGTAGAGAAGGGGAATGAGAAATTTGCCAAGGTTGGCCTCTGTCCAAGTGTTGAGTTTTGGATACTCTAGGGACATGCTAGAATACCCTCGTAGAGAGCGGTGTGACCACCCTCGTAGAGAGGAGTGTGGATGTTTGTCCAAGGGGCAGCGGAAACATACTATCCTCTGGCCAAGGATTGAGTAGCCTGGAACACAAACCTTGACCATGTTGAATGGTTAGTTGGCTCTTGAGGTTTGTGCCGTGATCCTATGTGGATCATGGAAAGGGAGTCTAGTCTTGCCCAGGCTAGCATCTTAGCTTCTCTAGTTCATGTGGGATGACTAAGAGTGAAGCTATGGTAGTAGTCCTCCCCAGTGGATGGGTGAGATAGATAACTACCTGGGGAGAACATAAAAGGAATGGTAAAGCTTATAGAATATCTTTTGTGTGAAGATAAGAAAGAGTATCTTCTGCGCGAAGATAAAGAGAACAAAACTTCTTTAATATGGATTCATGGAGAACCAATCAGTGATTGTGATGCCAGATGACCAAGTGGATTATATTGATGATGTTGCCCAGTTGATGATGTTGCCCAGTTAATGATGTTACCCAGTTGATGTTGTTGTCCAGTTGATGATGATTATCCAGTTGATGATATTGCCCAGATGATATTGTTCAGTTGATGATCACATCGAGTGACCTAACAAAAGATGAAGAATATCCTTCTTGTTAAGAGGGAGTGTTCAAATATTGTGTAACTGCAAAGAATATTCTTATCCCCTTTTGCGGATTAAATCCTAAATGTAATATGCAAATTAAGAAGTTGGCCCCCACGCAAATTAAAGTGGTTCTAACTACCCAGAAAGAGAAGTCGGCCCTGCCAGTGAAGAGACACCTCCTTTCAGCGCTTGCCAGTTTGTATAAATAAAGGAAGCCAACGCCTCATTTGTTCACTCACTCAGCTCACTCATCTAGTGCGCAAGTATTGAAGGAAGCTGTAATTACCAGTTGCCGGAAGAAGGAAGAGAGAGAGGCGCATTGCTTGGGAGAGGATATTCTCTAGTGTTTGGTTTATTGTCTTGGCATTGTATTGGCTATCTATATTAAGGAAGCTTTTACTGGGTTTTCTTCCCCATGAGGGTTTCCCAGGATAAATGTTGTATATCATGTGATTTTGTTTCTCTCAGTGATCCTATCTATGCTATAGTTATCTAGTATATTGAAAAGAAACCCAATAATAGCTTAAACCTTAACAAGTATAACACTTAAGTTTACACCCAAGCATCCACCACAAAGAGCACTAAAAATGGTTGAGAAACTTAGACACAATCTGAGAAAAAGATGAGTGGGCGGCCAAATTGTGTACAGTCATGCCAGAAGAAGTGAGTCAATTGTATTACTCTGAAGCCCAGATAATAAAAAATGCCATTTTGTAAAAATGACACAACCACAAAGATGCAATCATGATGCAATTATGTGATGGCGTAACTGTTGACAAAGTCCATAGAGATAGACTCCCATGGTCAAGAGGCAACTAGCAAGGGCTGTTACAAGCCCAATTGTTTTGTTAGTAGGCTTGGGTGTACTACAAAGTGAACGTATGTGAGAAAAGGTCTTCAATATTTTTCTGCATGGATGGCCACTAAAATTAATGTTGTGAATGCTAAAGTGTCTTACTGACACCAAAATGTGCACCATATAAGAAAGATAGATCCTATTTTATATAAAGCTTATGAACTATGCCAACACAAATGCAAGAAATACAAGCTTATAGAGCAAATCATCCATGTTATCCCTTAACATGTAGGGATAACAAGAGGATTTTTTCACTTGTGATTTTCATCACAATCAACAGTTCCACAAATGAGATCTATGGTTTTCAATGGACATTTGGCTAGAGTTGCTCCCTACATTTACTCAGTTGACTCTCATGATCATATTTTTTATGGAGATTTGTACCATGCATTGCTATATCTTATGTTTTG
>ML792432.1:338576-349491 GCA_009831015.1 Picea engelmannii | reverse complement strand
ACATTGTTGATAAGTTAAGCCTTGGCGATATATTCGTCGACATGGTAGATGTAACATTGATCTATGAAAGCATCTTCAATTGCTACTTTATCGAAAACTGAAAAAGTAATTAAAAAAGCATAAGTATCTAGTTAATGTCAAAATAACTAACAAAATAAGTGTAGTAACAAAACTATGAAAAGTAGAAAAAGCAACTGTCAAGGTGTGCTAAAGCCTAAAACCAAAGACCAAGGCCAAATAAGAGCTGGAAGAAGGGAAGAAAGAAGAAGGTTCCTCCACTGAGTCATCAATCACTACGAAGGCACCAATGCACTCCCTAATAATGCCATCTAGAGAATACCTAGGGCCAAAGGAGCCTAGCTTTGTAATCCTAGGAGGAGCCATGGATTGAAGAGGTCCCTCACTCCTAACATCCAAGACTGAGGGGAAGAATCTCTAAATGGAAGAGTTGTTGTTGAACTTGACCTAGGGAATAGTACTCTCTATTGAATGAGTTCGGCTTTGGGACCTCCTAGAGCTAGTCCACTTGCCGATCTAGTGGTATATGTCCTGGGTCTAGAATGGGAGCTCCTAACGTGTCTTGTTGTAGGTCAACCCATCAAGGGGGATCAAGAGGAGATTCAAGATGTCACTGCTCTGGTATCTGAAGTGGTATCGGTCTCTACTTGTTATTTGTAGCCCCAAGCGGACAAAACAACGAGGAAGAAAGAATTGAGCCTCCTAATGGGCTCAGACTGGGAAGGTCCATGTAGGTATCATGACTTGTGTCCAAAAACTTCCCACATGAAAGGAGCTAATGCCCATCAGGAATTAGATTTGCTAGGATTTGAAAGTATAATGTCGTCACTTTATGTTTGCTCAAGTCATTTATTTGGACCGAAGTCTTTGCCTTCAAGGACTTTTTCTCTATGCATTCTTTAACTAAATGGAAATACATCCTTTAAAATTCACAACACTTATTTTTGCCATTATAAGAAGTAATATTGTTTTCCCTTACACTCTTCCCATTAGTACTGCCATTTGTTTGGATACCTAAAGATTTAGAAGACGGAGATTAGATATAAAAAGTTAACATTTTACCTCTTGTATTGCCTTCTAATTTGCAATTGTGGACCTAGGGAATAGTACTCTCTATTGAATGAGTTCGGCTTTGGGACCTCCTAGAGCTAGTCCACTTGTCGATCTAGAGGTATCTGTCCTGGGTCTAGAATGGGAGCTCCTAAGGTGTCATGTTGTAGGTCAACCCATCAAGGGGGATCAAGAGGAGACTCAAGATGTCATTGCTCTGGTATCTGAAGTGGTATCGGTCTCTACTTGTTATTTGTAGCCCCAAGCGGACAAAACAACGAGAAAGAAAGAGTTGAGCCTCCTAATGGGCTCAAACTGGGAAGGTCCATGTAGGTATCATGACTTGTGTCCAAAAACCTCCCTCGTGAAAGGAGCTAGTGCCCATCAGGAATTAGATTTGCTAGGATTTGAAAGTATAATGTCGTCACTTTATGTTTGCTCAAGTCATTTATTTGGACCAAAGTCTTTGCCTTGAGGACTTTTTCTCTATGCACTCTTTAACTAAATGGAAATACATCCTCTAAAATTCGCAACACTTATTTTTGTCATTATAAGAAGTAATATTGTTTTCCCTTACACTCTTCCCATTAGTACTGCCATTTGTTTGGGTACCTAAAGATTTAGAAGACAGAGATTAGATATAAAAATTTAACATTTTACGTCTTGTATTGCCTTCTAATTTGCAATTATGGACCCCTTTCGAAACTTTGCTTCCATCTTTAATACAAAATGGAAAACCTACTCAATAGTGGTCATAGTCAAAAGTTACAACTCCTTTGAAAAGTGCAAATACAAACACAGTAAATGAACTTGATGCATAATACATAGTTCAAATCTATAATCTTCAGTTTGATAGATAACTTATTAAACTAAATTGATCAATATATTGTAGTACTAATTATTCACGGAGTTGTCAACAATGTAACCCGAGTGCAAGCTAATGTTTTATGTAGCCCAATGTTTACATGTTAATTTAAATTGATTCCACTAGTGGATGTGACATTATCAGGGGGTTTGGTGTTGCACATGTGAGCACCACCAAGTAAGCACTTGATCATCCATATAAACAAAATTGACCATGATCTTATATGTTGATGGGTCAACATCGTTTGAGCCTAGAAATTTGCCTATTTGGTTGGAATTCCCTCACATCCCTAAGCACTTCTAGGTACAAGTTGATATTCCACAATAGAACAAACAAATACTCATAAACTTACATGTAATTTGCAAACTATGTGGTTAAGAACATGTGTTTCGTCCTTGGAGGTCACAAATTCAAATCTAGATGGGGGTAGGGTATGTCCCACAAACAAGGGGGTCTCATACACCAACTTGGTGTACGGCTTGGTTGTGACCGTAAAATTAGATAATGATGATGATGATTATTACTATTAGTATTATTATTATTATTAACTATGGAGACAAAAAGAAATGTATTTTCACTATGCAAATAGCAAGAACTTATTGAAAAATAGAACTAAATTCACTATATTAGTGTTCCATCTAGTTGAACTTGTAATATAGATACCTACCACGGTGTTGCCCTCTGTTAGTTGTAGTACATGTTATTTATGATGCTTGATTAAAAATAGTAACAACTATTACGAGGTGGAGTTTTTGGTGCACCTATAGTTTAACATCCTTGTGTGGATAAGCCCAAGAAACCCTTGAGATGGTCAACATACACTTCATCGGCGTGATTGAAATGAATAAAAGGAATTAAAGGACCCTATGAAAGGAGCACTTATGTTCGAAGAAGGCAAAACCACCCTTTTTGAAGCCTATATTTAATGATGGAAGGGTCGACCCTAGTTCCTAAATGGAGAAAAAGTCAAAGGGAAATCATAACTTTAAGTTGTTAAGAGGTCAGCCCTGACCTAAATTATAAAAAATCATCACAACTTTAAGTTGGTTAAGGGTCGGGCTTGACCTAAATTATGAAAAATAATCACAACTTTAAGTTGCTTAAGGGTCGACCCTAATCTAATAGTGAAAAATGAGTATAAGTTAAAACATAAAGGGAAAAAGTTCAATAATTAGAGCTCTTACATGATGCAAAAGAGGCGCACTAGGGCTGAAATGACTCTCTTGGGATGAGAACCCTTGTCTAAAGGGTTGTCAAGTGTCATTTAAAGGATGATCAAGCAAAAGGAAACGCTAATCAAGGAGGCGACTAATTAAGGTTTAAGCTAGGAATGAGAGCTATATATACTGGAAGTGGAAGGTGAAAAAGGGTTTGAAAGAAGTGTGAAGAATTTCCAAAGGATTTAGTTAAAGATCTATTTGGAGGAGAAGGAAGTTTAAGGACATCTTCTATGTGAGGTTCACCATTTTTCATTCTTCATTGTTGAATTTGATTGCCGAAATTATACTTGTAAAATCTATTGTAAGGATCTTTGCTTGAAAGGTTGTTTTACTCCCAATGTAAGGCCAAGATTTAGGTGAAACCCACCTTGTCTTATGTTGCTTTGTCAATGATCAATATCTAAGGTTATGTTGTTGTGATCTTTGTTCTTATTAAACATGTCCATGATAAACATGTCCTTACTATGTTTTTATTGTCTAAGGAGTTGCACCTTTGGAAGGGCCCTCATCTCAATTTCTACACATTGAAATAAGTTTAGATGGTTGATTATAGCATGTTAATAACAACATAGCCATGCCTCCATTTATTCATATCTAGAACCCTCTTGAATTTGGATCTTGACTCCATCGCCCTAACTAGATTGGCACTGGTCTATTCTTTCACCCATTTACCTCAAAGAATATCATAATCCTTCCTAAAGTGAGACGAAGTGTTGTTGAGATGACAATTGGCAACCTTCCTGAGTTCCCCCTAAAGTTGCACTTGTTTTCAGGGCTTTGTAGCTTTAAGTGCAGGTTTGGGAGGTAACAACAACCAAGTACAAAACCAAGGCACTTCAAATTGTAAGGTGTTACTAGTGATTAATTACAAAAATTGAGATATATTTAACTTTTTAGACACTTTCCAAGTGACTCACAACGCATGTTATGTGTATATCATGCCAATGCGTTTGATTCCTCTCGTGATTGTGAAGAGTAGAAAACAACAATTTTAGAGATCTATCAAATGGATATTCACAAAATAACGGACCATCTAGGTCATTCCCACTACCAGACTCATTCAAGCATGCGAAAACTCAATGTTACCCTTTCAAGGGTAGCAACCTGTGGATACCCTTACAATGGTATCATGTACCTGGTTGCACGAGCTTTCATTCATCTCTGACCAATTCAAAACTCAGTCGTTTCCATTCTTCAATTTGTGACATGATGTTGGTGATGAACCATGATGTGTTTACTTCAGTACACCTTGGTGGTCCAAGTCACTCCATAGATACTCCATGTGTAATATATGTTTAAACATGATGATATAACCCCCTAGTATGTCATGAAGTTGTGGTTACCTTACAACAGTTGACTAGGATGTCATAGCATATAGAGTCTCCTCCCTTGCATCGTGTTACCATGGGAGACGTATTTCTGGTTAGAAGTGTGCCCTCTTCTAAGATAACTCATACTACTAGGTTGTTTAGACTGGGCGGGGCAATCCATATCCTAATCACACAAAGCACTTTCCATTTCCCTAAGTATCACTCGTTTCCATCCACATTAAAAAAATAGCATCCTGTCATGTATGACTACTCAGGGGTCAAAAGGAAAGGTCAAAATCAATAAACCCTAGATCAAATAAAGCCATGAAGGCTAAAGAGGTGAAAAACAAAGTCAAAGATAGTAAACAAAGTAAAACTACTTCAATATGGTCCCCCCGCCCCTTTCAAAGTCCTAAGAGCAAAATGTTTATCTAAAGCAAAGGACTTGGAAAAAGTAAAAGAAAAAATCAAAGAAAAGAAAGGGTAAGTGTGTGCAAACCGAAGTAGTAAGGCCTCCTCAGGAAGGCTACTGTAAAAAACACCTAGCTAAAATAAAGTTGAAGGTACAAAAAAGCCAAAGGATTGACCAATGCATGTCTACGACTTTGAGAATCATCACATGAATATTTCCCCCTTTCCCTTTCATCATTAATCTCGCTAATTGCCTATCCTCCACCTAAACAACTTAGGATATATGGGTTTTCCTTAGGAGTGGGCTTATTTAAAATTATTAATGATGTTTCCCTAGGTAAAACTTAAGCAAGTGTTTTAAATTAAATTAAAATGTTATGTTTACTAGGAAATTGTCACTTGGAGCTATGAATAAGTGATTTTCTAAGGGGTTGGACCCATCATCTTAGCAGATATTACACATTGGAGTGTTATTGGACCCATTGGTCAGATGAAGCACCCCTTTTCCTCTTTGAGCCCATGTTTAATATTTCAACTTAAGTGGAAGGCAAATTTCACCTTGGCACATGATTTATTTCATTAATGGAGCAAGGTGTTGAGCTTATTTGACCACTTTGACCCTTTCCTAAAGGGGGTGCATCATGAAAAACATTATTTTATGGTGAATGACCTTATCAAGGCAAAGTAAAACACTATTTTATTATGATTTGACTGCATCAAGGGAGAAAATCATTATTTATTGTAAGAGCGCATTTAAATATTATTTTGCTCATGGTTTGACGATTTTACCCATGGTTTTTGTAAATGGTTTAGGGCTTCCTCTTCATCTATAAAAGGGGAAGGCCTCTCATTTGTAAAAGGAGATTGGATTGGAGAATAAAGGATTTTTTGTTGCTAGAGCATTGTGGTGTAGACATCTTTCATTTTTGGTGGAAATCTCTTGTGTTTAATGACAGTAAGATCATGGTCATTTTTCTTAATTGAGCAAGGGTTGCAAAAAACTCTGATTGGATAAGGTATAGTTCACAACTTATTTTATTCCTCATTATTAATTAAATTTTACATTCCTAAAGGCTAATGTGTTGGACTTAGTTTTTTTGCATGCAAGTTTAATTAAATTTTTTGCAACCTCTGAAGATTTAATTTAATTTTCCTCCTTAAGAGAATTTCCTAAGGTCTGTTATGCTTTGGATTATCCTCGTGTTCATTATATGGTACAAGGGTCTAAGGACAAATCTTTTTTTAGAGAAATAAAATATAAAATTTTCACCAAGGTAAGATACCCCATCACCCAATGAACTAAGGTATTTTAGATTTGAAATTTTTCCAATAAAACACCCTTATAAAAACTTTCTCGTCAAATTTTTTATTATTTTTTTTTTTGGGCTTAATTGAATATCAATTTAAATAAATTATGTTGGTCGTTTTTCATATTTTTTATTTGTAACCATCATGTGAGGGTTCGAAAACAATTTCTATGGATCGTCCTCATCAAATCTTGAATCCTGGGGTTATCATTCGATTGCAGGCCGATATATTCTCTTATCGAAATTTCTTTTTACTTGATCCGCTATCAGAATCTAACTTACAATGCTTTCGAAACCTCAAATCCAAGGGTTATTCACGTAGCTTTATATTTCGTGATCAAGAACAGTGATCTTTCTTATTCGGAATCCCGTATAAATGAATGAAACTGCAAGGAACGCGTGAATTCGGGTAATGAAATTCAAAAATTCTACCTCATCTATACCGCGTGATTTCCCTTTTTCAAACTATTCATCGCCTACATTTGGGCGAATTTATCCCTTCAATCGTGATCTTTTGCTTTGATCCGAGCCCCAATCTAAATTTGAAATCGAACCTGCAGTAAATTCGTATGAGGGTTTGAATTGTCATTTTTGGGGATTACACTAAAATATCTCACACAATGCTGAAACGATTTGTCAAAACCTGAGTATCGTTACTTATTATCGCTCACTTGTGGGCTGAGTTCAAAAATTACATTTAAGAGCTAGGTTCACTGTATTGGTCGCATTTCACAGGATGTTTTATAAGAATGGTATTCACATTGGTTTGCAAATTATATGATTAATAAACATAAATGATAATATTGCCGCAAAATTTTCCTGATTGTGGTAAATGGAAAATTAATCTCATCATTGGTTTATTATCCCAATGTTCTCCTTTGGTGGCGCATGGACATAGTATCAATTGAATATTGTTCCTATCATTGATGATGACATCATATAGTTTATGCTCTCATCACTTGACACTTATCATTGAGATATAATGCTCTTGCAAATGTGACGTGAAATAAACCAATAACGCAAAAGGGAAACTTATTTCGGAAATTTATCTTAACACATAATTCGATCTCTACTTTGCAAAAGCTCATTAATACATGGATAAACAATGTTGAATGGTATATTGATGTTAATGAGCACTTCTTTATGTTCAAATGCAAGTAATAATGATGGTTGTCGTGATTCTTGGCAAGACCCTTAGTAATCTAAGCTAGAGACATGACTCAACGTCTACAAATAACGACAAGGAGTTGTTGTTGAGCATTTAAAATTGCGGTGTGGGATCAATACACGCAAGGATACTCATGAGAACAAGGGGCTTGAGCTTTTTCCTTGCCCTGTTGGAACTTCGAATAACCCATGTTGGTACCCACTCGAGTAGTAATGCATTAGACGACACCTAAACTCGAAGATCACTTCCACGTACCATCAAGTATATCGGAAGTCCCCTATGCATCATGAAACCAACCATTCAGCCATCGATTGTTACAGTGCACCGAACACAGCATTCGAGAAGATTACCCTCTCATATCGTGGGTTTCCAAACCTGCAAGTATGTTTGAGGGTTGTAGCACAAAGTACACCTTTGACTGGAAGCCTTTTTTTCTTTTTTCTTTGGGCTTTGCCTAGAACATATTTGGTTTACAAGCACTTGAATGATCATGGAAGAATAGCATGTAATGAATGAACTTTTGATGCATGTGAAATAGCTAGGAGACACTTCATTGTTTGGCATTTGGATTTGTTGATGAATGATAGACTGTCAATGAACATCATCCAGTATTGTCTTCTCTTGTTTCATTGAATCAAACCTCTAGAGAAGTTAAAATCGAGTCAACGCTAGTCCTTGTCCTCACCCTTCCTTATTACAATGATAGGACCTAGCTTGACAATACGAGATTCCCCCCTTAGGTTAGTGACCCAAGCCTAGAAGTGTTGAGGCAGGGCCGTTGAGGTGACAGTGGGCGGCCTACTTGTTTGTGTCCTTAGGTTTTCCCTTGGAGAGGTTGGGACTTTTCCTCTAGGGAGAATCCGAGAGATAACACTCAACAATGAGAAATCTCTAGGTGGCAGGCCCTATTGGTCTTCCAGTGAAATTTTATAAAGAACTATGGTATGTGCTCCATCCAACATATTTGCAAATGTGTTGAAAAGCATCACATAGTGGTGGCATGGGGGAAATGGTTAATGTTGGCCTTATCAAACTCAATCCTAAATCAGTCAAAAGGGAATTGGTGTCCAATTACTCTCCTTAACAACTCTTACAAAATTCTAGCCAATTGGGTAGGACTTTTGGTCACCTGAATAGTATGCAACGAGCAAACTAGATTTATTACAGGCAGATTTATTCTTGATAATATTTTCACTGCTTAAGATGGGTTTGAATAGGCACAAGAGTATGGACAAAAGGCGCTTTTTTGAAAATTGACTTTGATAAAGCATATGGGACTTCATTCTTAACATGTTGAACTCACTAGGGTTTGTCTCTCTTTATCAACAATTAGTGGCATGCATCAACTAGAATTAGCCTGAATGATGTGTCATCTAACTCTATTTAGCTACAACACTCTATTCAGTGAGGCTTCCCTCTCTTGCTCCCTATCTTTATGTGATCATAGCAATTGTCCTCAATTAGTTGTTGGAGGCTACTAGAATGCAAGGGAAAATCCAGGGTATATCTGTTAGAATAAGTAACACAAATGACATAGGAGTTCTATATTATAATGTATAATGTAATGGTGAATTTAATATGACATTAAGTCATTAATTAGTAGGGAGGTTAGCTCAATTAGATAGTGCAACTACCTAAGTAGTAAATAAAAAGGGATCGACCCCATTATACCAATTGACATGATATATTCCATGTGAGTCTTGTCAATTAGGTCTAGCTCAAGTGGTTAGGGAGGAGAAATGTTATCCTCCCCACCCAAGTTCAAATCCTACTTGTGACATGTTTTGCTCTTCATGAGCCCATTGTTGTTGAGACTGTGAGCCCTAAACAATATCTTGACCTTGCCTACGAGTGAGAGAGTGAGGTGCTTGCTTACATGGAAGGAAAACTTGAAATTAAAATTAAAAAATAACTGAATAATTATATATATATATATATATATATTCCATGTGAGTCCATATCTATTTTTTCTTTTGTCTTTCTTCTGTGCTCAAAAATACAACATAATATCACAGTGAAAGATCCAAAGTCCAAATTGATTCAAAGTTTGATGTGATCGAAACTTATTCCATTTCTCATATTCGAGGGTTCAAGTAAAGAAAAAAACTCTATAAGGTACAAGATTACTGGGTGCAACATCAAAGAAATTTGTGTCATATACAAATGACACCAATTCACAGAAAAGGTATGTTTTTATTTTTTTATAAAGTCGCAGACATTAGAATGTTTTACAAACTTTACAAGGTTAAAAAGGGAGTTTCTCAAAGCATATGAGAAAGGCATTGAATAGCATTTAAAAGGGGGGAAACAATGGATGTGACGCAAGAAGAAGAGACACAAGAGATGATCACGATGTCACATTGCAAAAGGAGAAACCCCAAAGATGATACAAAAAGCTTAAAGTGAGGACCTGTAGTGGGCAGTTGCAACAAGCAACAATTCCTGGCAGAAGTTAGGGCAAATCCCTACACACTCGATAACAAACATTCAAAGAATCGGTAGCCAAAGGAAAATCAAGACATTCAAGCAAGAGAATATTCTGACCTACATGCAGTGTTTAAGGAACATATCACATCCTCAACAAAGTGAACAAATAATATGCAGACATAAGAAAATATGCTGTCGCCTAAATGTTCTACATTTTGGTATTTTTCACCGGAGTCCGACGATATAAATCTTGGTGAAATCACCCATTTATGTTGTCTAAATTGAATTTTGGAACGCATCAATGGATTCGATGTCCTCAAAAACCCTCGAGTGCTTGGATTATACAAACTCAACCACTTAAATCTACAGTTCTAACATTTTATGGCAAGATTTCGAACAAAATCAACTAGAAAATATGGCCAGAAAAGAGCCAAAACGTAGAACGTTTAGACTACAAGAGAAAATATACCCTGTCACACCCACCTCGAAAATTTGAGATGAAACTAGGAAGAAAGAACACAAAACATGGATTCTTAAGAAAGAACATGGAAATTTGGCCAAAAATACAGAGTATGCCCTAGATGCAATTTATTTTCATGCAAGAAACGAAGAACATGCCCTACATGTACTTTTAAGAAGCAGAAGCATGTCTAAACCAGAACTAAGAATCAAAGAAGTGTGATTTTGAGGCATTCACCCCAGGCATGCTGCCAACAAGGAGGTCATAGATCATAGGTTCAAATCCAGTCGAGTCCCTTAGGATTACCAACCGCTATTGTAGATGACAGTTGAGCCACCCTCCATCCAAATTTTCCAGAGAAGAGGGAGGGACCCCACAATGTTTTCCTTGGAAAAGAAGTATTGTTTTGAGAAAGAAACATTTTTCTAGAGGCAGAAGCATGTCCAAATCAAATAGAAGAATCAAAAAATGTCCCCTACATGTACTTTTAAGAAGCAGATGTGTGTCCAAACCAGAACAAAGAATCAAAAAAGTGTGATTCTAAGACATCTTCCCAAGACATGCTGCCAACAGGGAGGTTATAGATTGTTGAGATTTGTATACCAGGGAAAGTGGTCCCCTTGTGTTTGTGAGTCTCTAAACACAAAGGGGGAGAGTATTACCCTCATGCTTGTACTTT
>ML792432.1:266440-299859 GCA_009831015.1 Picea engelmannii | reverse complement strand
ATTTTTTTTTTTCTATTGCTTATGGGTTTCAACGAAATTTGTGAACTGAACAACATCCTGCAAATTGGAAGATGATTTACATTTGAACCAGAAATAATCTATTAATATATATTAATATGAATACTATTAGAATAAATATAAACACTTTCTCTTTAATTTTTCCCTGTTTTCTCCCCCTCTATTATCCCTTTGTGGTTCTATATTTAGTCGCATCTCTATGATCACGACCTCCTGGATTCATGGATTGGCAGATGCTTTTCTTTATCTATATCTTCACACCATGAACCCGACTGGCCGCGGTCCCTTTCAATACTTAGCCAATTATCTGACCACCAGGTCCCAGGTTCGCGCTATCCAACACTTATGTCCCCTGTTCTGTCATATACATCTTGAACCCAAAGAACTTTTGTGATCTGCAATTTATGCTTTTACTAGTGATAACTCACCAGGGGTTCGAAAAGATTGGCATTAATAAACGAATAGTAGATGTTGTTCTGTGAGATACTTAGCCCTTTTTCCCTTTTCTTCTTCCCGTCTATTATCGCTTTCTGGTTATATACTTAGTCGCCTTTCTATGATCGTGGGTTCCAGGGTTGGCGGGCTGACATATCTTCATCTCCATCCATATCCTCACATGACGAATCTGACCGACCGTTTTTCCTTTCCATACTTAGCCAATTTTATGGTCACGGTTGTCGGGTTGGCGCTTTCGAACTCTGTTGCTTCTTGTTTTGTGATATACATCTTGCACTCAAAACTTTCGTGATCTACAATTCCACCGCAAATTCCTCGAACTCGCAAGCTTCATTCTGCCAGGGTTCACAAATGTTTCAAAGTATCTATCGTTGCCTTCCATCCCCACTAACTTCACGCCCTTCCCAATATACATTAATTATGGTCTTACCAGTGACAACTGAACACACTGGTACAAAACAATTGGCACCTGGACCTCCACCATATACAAATTGATTGCTAGACTCCGACATCATCCCCTCTTCTGTGTTACACATTATGCACTTGAATGTTTCGAGCGATACAATTTGACCGTCAGGGCCTCATGTCTTCTTGGGAGACCTTGTCACCCTATTTTGGATCCTCGTGTTGGCGGGTTCACGAAATCTCCAATTCCTAGTCATTGTTTCCTGTTCCGACCATCCTCGTACTTCTTTCCAAATATGCAACACCAAAGGTTTAATGCTAAAACGCCATCATGCAACAACCGTAAAGATCGCCATTAATAAGCAAAAGCCTCGAGGACTAACCATCCCTACAAAACTTGTCCAGAAACATGTAGAGAAGGTCTTGCCAAGTAATGGGAAAGCTATTACAAATTTCAATATATTAGCGAAAACAAGTCCAGGCCAGCATTTCCTTATTCCATACTTGGACACTTTTTCGATTGCGGGTTCCCCAATTGACGACCTCAAAATTGTGTTTTGAATCTTCCGCGACTTGCAAACAGTGCCCTGAGTTCCGCGATATATAATTTGTCCGCTGGAATGCCCCTTCACGAGCCTGACCGTCCGCCATTCCTTTCAATACTTTGCCCCAAGTTGGTTGTATCTCCATGACGTTGTACATTTACTATGTGTCGATTCTGGCCTACCGTTTCTCTGTTCCATACTTAGACACTTTTTCGATTGCGAGTTCTCGAGCTCAGGATTTTGTTTCCAATGTTTCGCAACTAGCAAACAGTACCCACAGTTCCACGATATACAATTTGTTCACAGGAATGCACCATCATGCCCTCTTCCGTGTTACACGTTCTGCGGTCAACACTCCCAAGAGATACAATTTGACCCTCGGGCTCTCACCTCTGTTGGTTGTATCTTGTAGCCCTATTTCGAAGCGTCACCAACCGCTTTCGATAATTAGCCATTCCTTAATTGTTGTTCCCTATCACCGCCACCTTCCTACTTCTCTCTGAATATGCAATTGGCAAGCTTTAATGCTAGCACTTCGTCATGCATGGACCTTAAACATGTCATTAATGAGCGAAAGGCTCGAGTAGATATCCCACACTTTTGCCATATACAAATTGACCGTCGAACTCCTATATCATCTCCTCTTCTGTAGTACACATTTTGCACTCAAGTTCCGAGACATACAATTTGACCCTCGGGAAGTCACGTCTCCTTGGGAACCATTGTCACCCTAATTCTGAAGCTCGTCCAACCGCTTTCCATACTTTCTCATTTCATGGAATCTCTTTCGTGGTTCCTCGAGTTGGCGGGTTCACGAAATCTCCAATTCTTAGTCACTGTTCACTGTGCCCAACCGAGGTTTAATGCTAACAATTCATCATGCAACAATCGTACAGACCGTCATTAAAAAGAAAAAGCGTCGATGCGACAGTGAAATTTAAATGAAGCTTGACTCCTCGAATTTAAATTAATTTATCTTCTCTTATTTTCTCTTTTCTTCCCAGAGACATGCAGAAAAGATCTTGCCACGCAATGGGAAATATATTACAAGTTTCAATATATTATCGAAAACAAATCCGCCGAGTCGTTTCTCTATTGCATACTTGAGCCACTTTTTCGATTGCAGGTTCTTGGATAGGCGGGATCACGTTTGCACTTCCATTGTTCTGTGTCCTGCAAACATTACCCGGACTTCCGTGATACACAAATTGCCCTCTGGACTGTCCCATCATGCCCTCTTCCGTGTTATGCGCTTTGCACTCAAAAAGTTCTGAGACATACAATTTGACCCTTGGGCCCTCACCTCCAACGGTTGTACCTTGTAACCCTATTTTGAAGCCCACCCGACTGCTTTCGATAATTAGACACTCCTTAATTGCTCTTTCTCGTCCCTGTTACACATCAAAATTACTCACTTCAATGATGACCCATTGTCATCATTACTAGTGTCGCAAGTGTCGCATTTTTGGTCGCAAGTTTTGCAAACATCATATTGCTATCTTGCCTATGTTGTGTCTCTAACGACATCATAAGGACACTTAAGACACCTTCAAAGACTGGTTTTAGAAGGAGAAATCATCTGATGAGGAGTACAAAGTTTTTGCCATTGAGAAAACCACTTAAAAATGAATTTTGGAGGGCAACATTTCCCTACCCACTGTCAAGGAGTGTCAGGGCTCCCTACCCTCCTTTGGGGGAGCGTTATAGCACCCTGTACACCCTTCTGGGGGAGCGCTAGGATTCTCTAAAGGAATTTTGGGCAGCGCTCCCCTACCCACTGTCAGGGAGTGCCAGCGCTCCCTAGCCTTCTTTGGAGGAGTGTTGCAACGCTCTATGCACCCTTTTGGGAGAGCGTTGGCCTGTTTGAGAAAATTTTGGGTTGTTGAGGAGAATCAAGGAAAAATCCCCCTTATCTTGGAAATCAGTTGGATTCGAATCTGAGGTCAAGGCTACGTCTTAGGGAGGATCCACAACTGATGAAGAAAGATCCTCAAACTATCCCAAGAATCTCTAAGGTGGTTGGGTCTCTCCAAGCTTATATAAGGAGGCATTCTCATGGTAAAAGCATATGGCAGTTTAGAGGCATCAAACTTATGATCTCATAAGGGAGAATTACCAGTAAAGCATTTTCATTTTGATGGTGGATTATTTGAGCAAGGGGCTGGACAAAGAGAGCTTGGTGAAACTGTTGCATCTACATCTATGGTTGTAAGCACTTTGCTTTGTTTTCATTAATATAAATATGTGCTTGGCCTGTTTCCTTTAAGTTTGTGTATGTTTCATGAACTTGATTCTTTTGATAGATCTATTATGAAACTAATCATGGTAGAGTAGGAAGCATGTTTCGTTGTTGCTACTCATTGTATTGCAGGACCTTCTGAAGAACTTGGAGATCAAGATCAGCCTGGATCGAGCAAGGACAAACATCAGTAAAGGTATTTACCTTTCTTTCTTCTTCTTCCTTGAATAGTTTAGCTTCATGAAAAGGAATGTCAGTGTCCACATTATCACCTTTCTGTCTTGGTTATAGGGGTCTAGTATCCAAGAGGGAATCCACTTGTCTGCAGGGGGATTATCCTGTAAAAGAAATTGGCGACTCCACTGGGGAAGGAACTCCCATTTGTCTTTCCTTGGTTTTTCCCTGCCTTTTTACCACCTTTTAGATCATTTTTACTGGTTGTTCATCATCCATTAGCCTTCTCCTACCTTCACTAGCAATTTCACCAATTTTTGTGCATTCTGGGTGAGTTTTTCTTCTTTTTTTTGACTATTTTTTGAATTTCTGGGTGGCCAACGCCCCCCTGTAGGCCATACTAAAGTGCCAACGCTCCCCTTCAATGTCTTAGGGAGCGTTGCAACACTCTGTGCACCCTTATGGGGGAGCGCTAGTCTCTTTTTTTAGAGTTTTTGCCTTCTTCTGCTTAGTCGTTTGCAGCCTTTTTTGCAGAGATCTTTACCCAGAGTCTGTGGTTGGTTTGTGAAGTTGTTTGGATTGGTTTTTGATGGTTTTTGATGCTTATCACTCTCTATTGTCTTGCTTGGAGCTTGGAACCTTTTTTTTCAGAAATGTGAAATTGCCTTTTCCAGCTGCTTTTTTGACATGGCAGTATTGAGTGATTTCTCTTTCTCCCTATCATTTCTTGGATTCTTCTCTGCATTTTATTGTATTCCTTGAATGCTTGATTGGTTGTAGAATCCTTGATGGTGTTCTTGCTTATTAGAACACGTTTCTACTTTTTTTCTTTCATACTTCACTGCCTTGAGTGTATGCTTTGTTTGTATCCCTTTTGCTTCGTGTCTTTTGCATCTGCATATGACTCTTTCTCCTGATTGAAAGTAGTGGAGCATTGAAGGTTTTGTATTTACTTTTTGTATACATCATAATCAAACAAAGATGATAAATTCATTTTTGCTTATGGGTAGGGAAACTAGCTTGCATTTGAAGTAGCGAAATTGCATTGTTTTTGGCCTTTTTGGGACATTGTGCATCTGTAATGATGAATGTTTTCTCCTTCTCGTAGCATAGCTTTCATCAAAATGAAAAGATTGCATATTCATCTTTTTGAATAACTTTCGAGTCAGTCAAACGACCATATTGTCCATGCCACTTTCCTTTCGAGTGACAACAGCCTTAAAACATAAAGCGCTAAACTAAAAATTGATTACACATTTTTATATTTTCTGGTAGCAAACCTACATTAGATTAGTTGTAGGGCTTTGGAATAGGTGTGAAAGATAACTTTCCAAAGCTGCAAACAAACATAGAATATTGTGTTAGGGAGCGGTGAAATCCAATTGCTACATTTTGTCCTGGGAAACCCTTCTCACACAAAGGTCAAACCTGAGGTCGCATTAAGACTGGCATAGTTACTCACCCTACTTTGTTGGTCTTGGTGTAGAGATTGCACGTATTATGGGGGTTGCTTGAGGGTATACCCACAATGATGAGTGGAAGCCTTTCAAGTTGATTTCGGGCCACATACCCTGCCCTTCCGCGTGGATTGGACTATCAATTGTTTCCCCATGCATTATTGTTGTAGTTGGTAACCTTAGTGGCCTATCTCTTTAGGGTCTTTACACAAGGTGACTATGGAGGGGCAAGTCTTCACGGTACCTGGAATCGACGTTGGCCAAACTCACTCGGGCTCCTTGGAGGGTATACCCACGATTATGTGTGGGAGCTTGCACCAAGGCGTAAGTCCATTAAGCAGGTCGTCAACGTAACTTTTCCACCCACTCTATCTCAACCCCTTCTTACTTTGTTCTCGCGACGTTGGATTTCATCGCCAACTAGTCTACTCATTGTGAGAAGGTTTTGTTTGCTTGTTTGCTTATTAGATTTTTAGAGTCTGTTGTTTGTTCTCCCTAGCAGAATCTAGGTTGGATCTTTATTTTTTATTGCGCCAGTTCCCGGAATGACCAATGAAGGAACCCCTTTGCCAGGGGAACCCTTTGTTTTTCCTTCTTACAGAAATGTTGGTCCTCCTTACATTGCTACTTTGAGCCTTCCAGGTCTCACAATTGGGTTACCAGTATGGTTGTTTTCCACTCTGGTGATCTCAAATGCAGGTGCTTCAGATGTAAGCACACGACTCACACATCAACCTCATGTTGACCTTTCTCCTTCTTCGCCCGCCAGGTCTCCTTCCCTTTCTCCTTCTTCGCCTAGTGAAATCTCTAAACCAAGTAGCTAGGTTGATAAGAAGAAGAAGAAACAGAAACAGAAGAAGAAGAAGAACCCGAAAAGGACCAAGCCTCCAACCATATCAGATGTTGGATCCAAGCAACCAGCTACTATCAATCGTACTGGGAGTGTTGATGAGATCAACAAGATTAAAATGAAGAATCTGAAATCGAAATTCCCTTGCAGTCTTTGTAAGGGTGACCACTTTTTGAGGGATTTCCCTAGTCTTCCCAAGGTCTTAGAAATGTGGTCCTCCACGTCATCGGCCCCTACCAGACATGTTGGTGACACCCCGTCAATTAGTGACGTTAATGTTGGTAAGAAGAAGACAACTGTCAAATTTCCTTGTATGTTATGTGAAGGTGATAATTATTCTCACCTTTGTCCTCGTATGGACGAGGCTTCTTCTCTTTTGGCAAAGCTTCAACTCCCAACTGGTTATCGTAATATTTCCCCCATCCCATCGTTAGTTGATGGAATGGTCAATCCGGTTCCATCCCCGGTCAATCTGGTTGATCAGGTGGTCAATCTAGTTTCATCCTCGGTTGAACCACTAACCAAAGTAGTTGATCCAGTTCCGTCATCGATCAGCCCCACTTTTCATCTGAAAAGTGAAACCCAAGTGATTGATCTAGTCCCATCATTGGTCAGTCCCACCCTTCATTTGAAGAGTGCCAATGTGGTCAATCCCATTTCTCCTCTGATGAGTGTCAAAGTGGTTGCTCTGGTCCCTTCATCGGTCAGATCGATTGATCATGTCGTCAATCTGGTCACGTCCTTAGTTGAACCAGTTGACAAAGTGGTTGATCTAATCCCATCTTTGGTCGATCCCGCTCTCCCGTCAGAGAGTGCAACCCAAGCAATCGATCTGTTTCCACCTGTCGACCCCATTCCTTGGGGAATGAAACCCAAGTGGTCGATTTGATGTCCTTATTAATCGATCCTACTCTCTCGCTACAGAGTAAACCCGATTCTGCCCACGTTTTTCTCGTTGATACATAATCTACCGTGTTGGGGGGCATTCCTCCTTCTCCTGTGAAACCGCCTCCAAGTATTGAGGCCATCCTTTTTTATTGGGGTGTGCTAACTGGACCTCGTCTTCCCTCTCACATTCCTTTAAAGATTATAGTACAGGTTTGTGGTCGAGACGTTCCTCATGCGCTGATAGATGAAGGTTCGTCCGTTAGTATTTTGTCCTATATTGCTTGGCAAGCTTTGGGTTATCCTTGGCTTGTGTCAGTTACCCAAACTCTGTTCGCTTTTAATAGAAGAACCAATCACCCTTTAGGGATCCTTCCTCAGTTTCCCGTAACTTTGGGAGGGAAAACTGTCTTTATTGATGTTAAGGTAGTCCAGGACCCCTTGGATTTCGATTTACTCCTTATGCGAGATTATGTTTATGCCATGAAAGCTATTGTGTTCACTCTTTTTTGTGTGATATATTTCCCGGATGATGGAAGAATGGTGACTATTGATCAACTTTCGTTCATTGGCCCTGACTTGACCATCAATCCAATGAACTCCCTAAAAGGGTCTTATATGCAGTTGGTATCACCCCTGCCACAAGTCAATTATGTGGCGTTATCTCCCATGACTTCAACTTTAGATGACTTAGATCCGGTAGTTGACATGGTGATCTCTTCGGTAGGGCTATTGGAGCCTGATCTCCTTACCCCTGACGCGACCCTTGACATGTGTTCCTTCCGGAGCATTCTTCTTCCATCCAGTGAAGGTCTCTTGGAAGCCATGACTGAATTTTGTCCCTTGACATGGTGTCCTTCCAGAGCATTATCCTCTTGGAAGCCATGATCAAGAAGAGTCCACGAGCATAGTTTCTCTTCTCTGTGGCAAGCTCATTAAAAAATGAAACAAAGGCTACGAGCATAGTTTCTCTTCTTTGTGGCAAGCTCATTAAAAAATGAAACATAAGTCAGGAGCATAGTTTCTCTTCTTTGTGGCAAGCTCGTTAAAAAATGAAACAAAGGCTTTGAGCATAGTTTTCCTCTTTGTAACGAGCTCGTTAAAAAATGAAACAAAAATCTGGGGATTGAACCTGAAGCCTTGAGCATAGTTCTTTTCCTGTGTCAATCTCGTTAAAAAATGAAACAGTCACCTCTCCTGTCAAGTCGCATCTTTCGCCAGATCTCGTAGATGTCGAGTCAAGTCTTTCATTAGGTCTCATATTTGAACCTTCATTTCATCCACCCTTATCCTTTTTCTCCATCTAGTACAGAAATTGGTGACAACGTCAAAGTCGGTGAATGAATTGAAGCTTGGGGGCATGTCTCCAACCTTTGATTATCTTTCTGGAGTTATGCCACTAGCTTTTCAAGCTGGGGGCAGAGTACCAACCATCCATGGGTATCCCAGCCTTTGGAAATTACGTTGGGAATTTACAAGCATAGTTTAATTTTGTTTCAAGCTTGTGTAAAAATGAAACAAATAACAAGGTTAGTCTTTGTCCATTCTCGTGCTCGTAAAAACATGAGAATGTAACCGAGCAACCTTTTATCTCTTTTTCGGGCTCGCATGGATATATACGAAAAAGGAACCCCCTAGAGTCATCTTTAAGCTCTTTTCAGACTCTCTAAACGTGAAAAGATTGCCGAGTGTCTTGCTTCCTTTCCCACTCGTTAAAAGGTTTGAAAGGGCGTCTTTTGAGTGATAATTCATCTCTTTTTTGGCCTCGCGAGACTAACATTATGAAAAATGACAACACTGGAGTCGTCTTTAAGTTATTTTCAGACACTCTAAACATGAAAAATCACCGAGTTTACCTTCTCTGGACTCGTTAAAAAATCATACATTGAAGGGCCCATATGGGACCGAACCCTTACTTCTTCTAGTTCGTTAAACAAAGGAAGAGGGACTCACCGAAGGTGAGTTGTATCGAGCATGTGTTACCCTCCTCGAGCTCGTTAAATCAAAAAGAGGTACTCGTCTATCTGGATGGGGGAAAAAATTGAAGGAAGCAAGCCAAGCAGTTTTTGGGAACATTACAAGTCACTCTTACGGTCGCCCTTGAACACGACACTTTGTCTTTGCACGCATTTTTAATCCGCTGAACCTCTGCACTGAACCAATCCTCTGAGTTTCTTTACTCCTTTGGGTCACCCGACGAAAGTCACAGTATCCATTGCATCATCATGTTTTGGTCCATGTCATGTTTATGTTGTTGTGCTTTAGTGTTCAAGGGAAGTATCTGCCTCAAGATTTATCCATCACAAATTTCCTGTTTCAATACCCATGTCAGTCCATGTTCATTTGATCTACCAATTTACATCTCTGTGTCAATTTCATGTCCTTGATGGGGGATACATCAAGTCCCTCGTGCGATGAGTCTGTTCCTCTCGACTTCAACACATTATTCAGGAACTTGACTTAGAAACCAATTAGTACCTTGAGACCTGCATGCCTCAATGACAGGCCTCCTCGCTTCCGACAGCGGGTTTACATCAATGACCCCTAATCGGGTGATTCTACGAATGTTCGACTTCAGCTCATCTATTCACATTCGTTGGAATGTACTAGAGTACCTTGGGAATCATTGACATCAATGGTGATTTCCCTCGCACTTGTTAACGATTTACCTCATTGACCGGTAATCAAGTGGTTTCTGCCATGTTCGACATGAGGACATCTATTCACATGATTAGATTCGTACTACATATAGATCGGTAAGAAGACCCTGGGTTGAGTCATCACTCTTATATGTACTTTGTCCAAGTTGTGACAGAGTTTCTTTTGAACATTGACACATATACTGTCACATAGATCCACTTTGTATTGGTCGTGGCTATGTCTTGTCATCTCATAGATCCACTGTGTATTCTTCGTGGCTACGATCGGTTCAGGTCATAGGAGTATAGATCCACATTGTATCTTCAATGGCTATACCTTTTTGTCAATATAATTATGGATCCGTAGTGTATTTTATGGCAACCATACCTTGAAAGTCTTTATCACTCAAGCATAGGTATGCATGCCTTGGGTTTGAAACATGTCATAATCTTTGTTTGATGGTTGTGTGCAGCTTCTTCCAGGTTCTATAAGTCCATGCCCTTGCTCGAAAAGTCTACAAAGTACTTCAGTGATCAGTTTCCATCTTCTGACTTCGCACTTTGTGGGGAAATCTGTTACACATCAAAATTACTCACTTCAATGATGACCCATTGTCATCATTTCTAGTGTCACAAGTGTCGCAAACATCATACTATCATCTTGTCTATGTCGTGTCTCTAACGACATCATAAGGACACTTAAGACACCTTCAAAGACTGGTTTTAGAAGGAGAAATCATCTGATGAGGAGTACAAAGCTTTTGCCATTGAGAAAACCACTTAAAAATGAATTTTGGAGGGCAACGCTCCCCTATCCACTGTCAGGGAGTGCCAACGCTCCCTACCCTCCTTTGGGGGAGTGTTGTAGCACCCTGTACACCCTTCTGGGGGAGCGCTAGGATTTTCTGAAGTAATTTTGGGCAGTGCTCCCCTACCCACTGTCAAGGAGTGACAACGCTCCCTAGCCTTCTTTGGGGGAGCATTGCAATTCTCTGTGCACCCTTTTGGGGGAGCGCTGGCCTGTTTGAGCAAATTTTGGGCTATTGAGGAGAATTAGGGATAAATCCCCCTTATCTTGGAAATCAGTTGGATTTGAATTTGAGGTCAAGGCTACATCTTAGGGAGGATCCACAACTGATGGAGAAAGATCCTCAACCTATCCCAAGAATCTCTAAGGTGGTTGGGTCTCTCCGAGATTATATAAGGAGGCCTTCTCATGGTAAAAGCATATGGCAGTTTAGAGGCATCAAACTTATGATTTCATAAGGGAGAATTACCAGTAAAGAATTTTCATTTTGATGGTGGATTATTTGAGCAAGGGGCTGGACAAGGAGAGCTTGGTGAAGCTGCTACATCTACATCTATGGTTGTAAGCACTTTGCTTTGTTTTCATTAATATAAATATGTGCTTGCCTTGTTTCCTTTAAGTTTGTGTATGATTCATGAACTTGTTTCTTTTGATAGACCTATTATGAAGCTAATCATGGCAGAGTAGGAAGTACGTTTCGTTGTTGTTGCTCATTGTATTGCAAGACCTTTTGAAGAACTTGGAGATCAAGATCAGCCTGGATCAAGGACAAACATTGATAAAGGTATTTACCTTTCTTTCTTCTTCTTCCTTAAATAGTTTAGCTTCATGAAAAGGAATGTTAGTGTCCACATTAGCACCTTTTTGTCTTGGTTATAGGGGTCTAGTATCCAAGAGGGAATGCACTTATCCGCAGGGGGATTATCCTGTAACAGTCCCCGCGACCTTCGTACTTCTTTCTTAATATGCAATTAGTAACCTTTCATGCTAACAACTCACCATGTAGGAACCGTCAACATTGTCATTAATGATCGGAACCCTCAAGGAGATCTCCCATTAATATGCATTAAACCAGGATCTGCGGAGAGTTATATTATCCGTTCCGATTGTTCATCTCAAACACGGGTCGTCGCATTGGCCCGTTTAGGAAATCTCCAATCCTTAATTGTTCATTGTCGTATCCGCCATATTCGCACTTCTATGTATGCAATTACTAGTCTTTAATGCTAACAACACATCATGCAACAACCGTTGAAATTGTCATTAATGAGCGAAAGTCTCGAGGAGATCTCCCATTCACATGCATTGGACCAAGATTTGCAGAGGGTTATATTATCCCTTCCAAATCTTCATTTCAAACATCTTATGGAGCATACAAACGTCCTTGTAAACTTATGGCAGCAACTCGACATCAGTTCTGTGGAGATACAATGAATATCTTCGGATGTCAGGACCATAACTTCCAGTGGTCCATGACATACTCTTACTATTCATCCTGTTTTGCCCATAACGAAGTGATTCGAACATCTGGAATCACTCGTGCAGGTTGCGTCCCTAAGGTTTTTCACTGTAAGGAGGTGGTCTCTTGGTGCGCCGAAACATATATTTCAAGGCAAAGAATTATTCCACTAGGCGACCATTCTCCCGTTTCTTTGTCACCTTAGGTCTTTCGCAAGATGTTAAGATTATCGGAGCCAACATTGACCTTTAGAGGACAAGACTGCAGACAGTTCCTAGAAAAACATGATAACGGGTTGGACCTCTTACCCGAGTTCCTCGAAGACCCGACAACAGTTCCTGAAGATATCACAAAGTTACAGGTCAGTTCCTTTAGCAATCCATTCTGGAAAATTTCTTGGTTGTTTACAAGAATAACGGGACAAGAATCCATGTCAAGCATTTCCCATATAGCTATTGATATTTTGTACTTCACAATCAAGGAAAAAATCATTTTCGATTGGGGGAAGCTAATTTCCATTGAAATATGTTCCCAGCTGTCACGATTCAAAGAATTGAATAAATTTTATATGTCATCCTACTTGATTTTCGCAATAGTGAATTGTTGTCCGTTTCCAAAACTGTCATTGTCCAAGAAAATAAACTATGAATTCAACCCAGTAACATTCTGTTACCAGGCCTTGTGGAGGCACAAGGCCTCCCATTGTTTTTATGAGGTTTTTAATGACTTTGTCTCAGTTTTCAGAGATTTATTGTTAGGAAAGGATGCTCCCCGGATGTCTAGCCAGGCAACCAAGTTTTTGGACAGGAAGGGAACACTTGAACAAAAGGAAAATTACAGTGTACTAATGATCTTTGGCTCCAAGGAAAATCTTGCTTTCCTTCCATGCCACATCACTGACAAGATGTTTGTTACAGAAATAACAAGGAAATACAACCAGTGGTTGCATTTTTTCCATGACAAAAAAAAAACAGTTCATTCCTCTGCCTTGGAAAGTCGGGGACTTTGTGTGCAGAAACATCAACAAGATTGAGGAATTCGCAAGCCATTTCAAGAACTTGAAGCTAACATATGTTGAAAGGTTAAAAGGGTTCGACCGTAATGGGATTTTTCGAGAACATTTACTATCAATTGGCTTTAGTAGCTCTTTTATCCATAGGCGCCTGACCGAAGATAGAGACAGTGACGACAACACTCCTGCTTCTGACGATTGCAACGTAGAGACATTGCAAAGCGCGACTGAATTATACAGACAACAGGGAAAAGTATCTGCTGAGAAGAGTGCCTAGTCCCCGGCTAGCACTCCCAAGAGCATGACATCACGGAGCATCGCTTCAACGACCCACCCCAGTAAGAAAGCAACCGAAAAATCTTCAAACAGGGGAGGAGATAAGAACCCTCCTCGCGCAAAAATTGATAGTTCTCACAAGTTTCCCCTAACGAAGAAGAGAAAAAACATTGTAGGGAAGGCGGAAGAACCCGAAATTGAAAGTGAGCACATGTAGCTTGAAAGTGAAATTGAGCACATGCACAAAGTTGACCTGTCCACGGACGCGATGCACCATAGTTCCACAATGGAAATAGTTGAGACTGACTTTTTTTATGAAGATGAATCCTTCGTATTCCAGAGCGTTGTTTATGACAGCCAATCTAAAAATTTAATCATTGAAAAGAGAGATGTAACAAATAAGAAAGGCAAATCTTGTACAAAGATTAACTTTAGGAAAATGCGGTTGTCCCAAGTCTCTTGATTTCACCGGGTAACCGATGATGCTCTTGATGATTCCATTGGAGGAATTGAAGTGGAGAATGCCAGACTGAACGATCGAGTAAAGGAATTGGAGGAGGATTTCATTGCTACCCTAGAGTTTGCCAATCCTTTAGCAAAAACCGTGCCTGCTACCCCTGTAGCCAAGTTAAAAGGATCCTCCAGCCACCTCACATCGTGTAGAACCTTTGTAGAGAAGAACATCAAGAAAATAATGCAGCTAATAACTAAAGCCTGGGAAACATCACAAAATATAGTTTCCTTTCAAAAGAGGGCAAATGATTTGCATGGACATTTGCAAACGAATTTAAACAATGAAGAACGTTTCTATGAACAGATGGAGACCCCTTTTGCCAACCATGCCATCAACAACTCAGATCTAAAAATAAGACAAGAGGATCTCTCCTCCCCAAAGCGGATCAAACAATTAAAAGCACGCTAGCAAAAGAAAGTTAAGAACCTGTAACTCATTGTCGAATCATGTGAACAAGCCATATCAGAAAAAGAAGAATTATTCAGAAACCTGGTCCAAATAGACTTAGCTGGAAGTACCAACGAGGTTCAATACCCAAACTTAATCCTCAAATCCTTGTCCTTGACCAAAGAAGCCTTCGATGAACAACTTGATATTTTAAAGGGGTCAAGTCTTTAAAAAAGTTTTACGACATCCTTGAATATGGTGAAGATGAGGTCGAGAACTGGCTAGTGGACTATTTGACACACAATGAAGAAATTGAACAGGCTCTGCATAGTATTTCTGTGGATCTAAGGAAATTAGAAAACAAGCTTTTCGACATAGAAATCCGGGATGAAATCAACGTGGTCCCCATGAGAAGCTACAATGAAGAGTGGTTCCAACGGAGAATGGACAAGCTCATCGACGAAGGGAAACAATCAGTTGGCACATTTCCAGTGGCCGTCGACGACAACAACAAAAACGCATCGGCTTCATAGTAAGTCTATACTGATCACATCTTGTTTTTTTATCAATCCAATTATTCTACCTCTTTCAATAGAAATCTCTAACCAAAGACTCATAATTTCCAATTTCTTCTTTTTAGGTCTTCCTCTCTACCGTTGCACACTTCTTCTTTCTACAGTCCCATTTCTTGTACTTATTTATTTTATGGTCCGTGGGAGCCCCAATCACAGTCTATATGACAAACGCATTTAAATTTCCAGAAATATGGAACGGATTCCATAAATATGTAACAAGCATTATTAATTTTTGATAAATTTCAAAGAAAACTAATTCGGGAATGTTAATTTTTTTTTCCTTCAACTATGCTGGATGTCAGGAAATTGTGTTTATTATATTTGAATGTTTAATGTATGTAATTCCTGGTCCTTTTTTTCCAGAAACCTTTGTTGCAAGGCATTATTAATTTTTGATAAATTTCAAAGAAAACTAATTTGGGAATGCTAAAATTTTTTTCCTTCAACTATGCTAGATGTCAGGAAATTGTGTTTATTATATTTGAATTAATGTATATGCTTCATGGTCCTTTTTCCCACGAACCTTTATTGCAAGTCATTGAGACATAAATTTTCTAAGTCCCATGTTTGAACTATACACACCCGAGGAAAAAACTGCCTCGTTCGCATATTAACCTTGGGGGTCATTTACAAGCCAAATGTCTTGTGGCTGGCCTATGACACGCTGCCACAAGTCATCCTCTGCATGGATACCACCTGTACTTCAAGTTGCTTCCCACGTGTCTATGCTCGGTCCCGTCATAGTAGTGCATTTATTCCCATTCCAACCTGGCAGGGTCTACGCTACCATGCAACACTTGTTTGTATATGATGATGGGTGGAGTGTCCACTCTAAACATTGGACGTTTCTAAGATAATTTATCTCCATAAAGTTTAAGCATCATTATAACTAAGTTTGAAAACCTATACCCTTACTCTAAAAAAAGATATTTATGAATAGTATTCTTTGTAAGGAATTATTAAGACTAATGAATCTTTTTCAACATAAAAATAAAACATGTTTCCTTTGACATCCAATAATTAATAATACTATGCCCAAAGGGGTTGGATCCAATGGTGGAAAGCAAGGAGTTTTTCACCTTTGGGCAAGGTTCAATTTCAATGAGGGTCTCTTGAGCCATGGGGACACCTTGAGGTAGTGATCGAACGTGTGGTTGCGCCTACAAAGATTATATTAAAAATAGTCTCGTGACCCATGTGCACATAAGTGGATCAAATCCCACCCCCGTGTCCTTCATCATTTTGCCCCCCATGGGTGTAGATGAGTTGGAAATAAAGTGTATTGTTAAGGCACTCCTTGCAACAATGTCACTAGTTCAAACCTCACCTAGCCCATGTGTCATGGTTGGGGGGTGTACGGTGCACCTGGAGGTTATAGTGAAAGTGTTCAGAAAACTCGACCCCGTGTCATGCGAGTAGGAGCCTGCCTAGTTGTTGTTTTTGAGAGTAAAATAATAATAATAATAAATAATACTACAACACAAGTGTGCGGGTCTAGAAACTAATAATCATTCTACTATATTGTATTGTTAAGGCACTCCTTGCAACGTCGTCGTTACAAACCTTGCCTAACCCGTGTGTCATGCTTGGAGGGTGTGCGATGCACCTGGAGGTTACAGTGGTAGCGGTCGGAAAACTCGACCTTGTGTCATGCGAGTACGAGCCCACCTAGTTGTCGATTCCGCTAGTAAAAAAATAATAATGATGAATAATACTACAATACAAGTGTGCATGTGTAGTAACTAATAATCATTCTACTATACTATATAATCCTAAGATCAAAGCCGATTCAAAAACCAGTAATCTTGATGTGGTACACTCCATTTTACAACGCTCTAAGCGAGATGATCCACGGGTAGAGATGTTCAAAAATATTGACAATTGTGATCAAGATAAACACAAAGCCAACTCAAAATTGGGTTCTATGGACTTAATATATATTATAGTTGTGCTTCAATTTGCACTTAAAGATTTTTTATTTAATATATTTTATCATTTTTAATTTGATATTTTTTTCATTTAAGATTATTTTAACTTTCTTGTAAATTTAATTTTCTAAATGTTTTATTCATCTCTTCTATCTCTTCATTCAAAATCTCTTACATATATTATTAGCCATCTAAATTGAAAATCCAATTACAAAAAATTTATTAAAATTATAATTTTGAATTATTAAAATTATTATTTTTAATTAAAAATAAATTTAATATTTTTAATGTTAATTATTAATAATTGAAAAAAAAACAAATTCTTATTATTATTTTCAGTAACAAAAAAAAATCAAATTCATACAACATTTAAAGTACAACAAATACAATCTCATCACTTTTATATTCCATTTTAAAATGTTTATAAAATATATCACAAATACCACCATTTATCCATCTAACACTTAGAAAGACACGTGTCATTGAAGGCACCACTACAGGGACACTCAAAACCAAGCAAATATAAAGTCACATAATTTAATATTTCTCATTTAATTTTTATCGACCAAATTAATGAAGTTAAAATGTTTCTATTATTTAAAACAAATATTAATTATATTATATTTTAAATTAAATAATTTTTTTATAAAAAGTTTAATATAATAATAATTTTTTATTTTATTTTTTTTTAATTTTTAAACCACTTACAATAAAAAAAATTAAATTAAATTAATTAAAAATATATAATTTGTAAACTTATTAACTCACTCCTTAATCAAATCACTTGATGAGACAACTATCCAAACCAAATCACTTGATGAGACAACTATCTAAACCATAGTGATGTTCCATATCTCACCTCTTACACAAGAGTTCATTGTCGGCCGACCTCCATTTACCTTTTCTTTGATGTTTCCACAATAGTTACAACTATTTATATTTTTCCATTGTTGTTTTTTATATTAATTTTGTTGTACAAACCTCACTAGTTACAAGTATTTAGATTTTTCCATTGTTGTTTTTTATATTAATTTTGTTGTACAAACCTTGACCAACTATACAATAAATACTTAAGAATGGTTTGTCAACAATTCAAGGTGTAAAATGTGATAGGATTTGTTTGGTTGGTATTTTGGTGTTTCATTGTATTAAATAGGGAACAAAAATAATAAGGATTGCATGGCAACAGAGTCCCTGTTGAGTTAGTTGGGAAATACATGTTGAACAATGAAACTTAATATAACTAAATGTACAACTAATAAATATTTTTTGTCAAAAGATAATAATTGAGGGTTGTTTGTTATTCAAAATGTATAATGAAACATAAGCTTAAGGTCACATCGCAATGAACCGCATAGACAACTGCCTTTCAATTATGATTCTTATCCTTTTTATTCTAATTGATTGATTAAACATAGCAAATTTGCATAACGTGACTTAAATCTACACGCTTATATCCATTTATATAGGTCGTCCTCGGGTGCCTTATCTAAATGCTATAACTCTCTGTCGGCTCCAATTTATATAACTGGTTTCTCATGGAGCAAAGAAACCAGTTATCTATCGAGATTTCAAAACATCCAACATTTTATTGCATTTACTTAGTATTTCTGACTTGTAGCAGAGTGCCCTTTTATTCCCATGAAATATATTTCCTTTCTATACAATGTTAAGTTGGTAGGAGGGCTTATCGTAAATGCTCAGTGTGCGTGTTCTGATACATCTCATTACAAGTTTTAAAAATGCTTCTATTCAAGCTAGAATTAAATCCCTTGCTCATTCTCTTTGTATTCTGTAGGACTATGCAGCTAAGCTATCTGATTTTGGACTTGCAAAAGATGGACCTCAGGGAGATGAAACTCATGTTTCGACCCGGGTCACGGGTACATATGGTTACGCAGCTCTTGAATATGTTATGACTGGTAAGCTTTGGATTGTTTACTATTTTAAACAAGTCAAGGATTTGCAAAGGATCATCTTTGTTGATCTGCCCATTTGTACTTGATTTTGAAAACTCCATTCTTGAAAACAACTACATGCTTTTAGTTGGTTCAACATATTACATTGGGCCCAATGTTTGAAATGCCTTGCTGATGTTATCAGTCCATGCCCTTTGGTAATTTTCATCACAGGGCACTTGACAACTAGAAGTGATGTCTATAGCTTTGGTGTTGTGCTCCTTGAGTTGCTTACTGGAAGACGGTCTATGGACAAGACTAGACCAAACAAAGAACACAACCTGGTAGATTGGGCTTGTCCACTTCTAAATGATAAGCGGAGGTTGTTGCAGATTATTGATCCTAGGTTGGAAGGACAGTATTCCATGAAAGGTGCCCAGAAATCTTGTAGCTTCGCCTATCACTGCCTTAACCAAAATCCAAAGGCAAGGCCTCTAATGAGTGATGTTGTTGAGACATTGGAACCTCTACAAAATAGGAAGGATATGGTGAATGCTTCCTTAATGTATACTTTAAATAATGGGATAACAGCATACAAGATGCATAATCGTTTGAAAGAAAATGGTAGTAACATCAATGGTTGTCATGTTCATAATAATAATTCTCCTGCTCCTAGGGATTGACCTGTTGTCTGCAGAGTTAGGTAATCGTGATTCGAATGTGCACAAGTAATCTTCAAGGCATCCATCAATAGAAGTGGAAGTTTCTTGGATTTGAAACTCATTATTCTTTTCTTGAAAGGGTGATCCAAATCTGTACAATCTTTGTGAGTTGTTGTAATGAAAGAATCATTCCTATCTAATAGTGCCATCTTGACAAAATACTAGTAGTTTGTAATGGCTTTGAAGATGTACATAGTCTTATTCCTTTTTGGTTCTTTGGATTGCGTGTTTTTTACATTACAACCGCAGCAGCTATTGACGATGGGCGATGGCCCACCAAGTGGATCATTGCAATAATAAATGTAACTTAAAAATACTTGAGAGATTGTCACAAACAATACCTAGAAATCATAAATAATGATAATATACCTATGATCATGGCAAGTATTATCTCTATTGATTGCGTTATCAAAGCTCTAAGAGGGGAGTGATCACCGGTCGCTCTATGCACAAAGTAGTGAAGAAATGAAAATAGAGTAATAGAGCGTAATCTCCATTTGAGAGTGGTGAGGATCAGAAGCTCCATTCTCTCAATTGTTCTGGATTCGAAAACGTATTTATCATCTTCAATCTGCATATGGTATAATAACAATTTAAAGTCGATCGCCAAACGTAAAACGAAAATAGAAAAATCTCATGAAAAACCACGAAAATAGAGGAAATCTCATGAAAACGCTTCCTTGCAAGTCTAACAGCAACGGAACATCAGTCTCTTCCATATTTGCAGCCGAGGACAAACAAGAGAATGATAGGAGCTGAAGCATCCAGGCTTTCCCTTGCTGCATGCATACATACATATGATGACGTTGTTTATGTTAGCCACTCCTTCACTTTTCTTGGAACACGCGGAACAGGTGATGAAACAACGAAAACGAAAACGTATAGTCATGCAGGGCGAGGATGCGTGGTTTACAGGAATCTGGTAGCTGGAGAGGAACCGATCAAGGTAATTGATAGCCAGATAGGCGGTGAGAGGCCCAAAATTATAGTAAGCATGTACCTGTGGGTGATAAACAATTTTATATGAAAATGAAAATGAAAATGAAATGCAATTGTATCATAAGGATAACTCCTGGAAAAGCAGACTGTAATGAAATGAAAAAAGCAGACTATAATGAAATGAAATGTATGCCGAAATAGTGAGGGAAAAGTAGACTGTAAACTCCAACAAACAAATTTAACACTACAAGTAAAAATGCAAACAAATTTAACACTGCAAGTAAAAATGCCAAAGGATAATGCAACACTGTTTGGTGGAATTCGCAGAAGAATAGGTAGTCGAATGGTTGCAACAACAGAACTCACAGGGCATAGAGAGTGAGCGAAACCTCACTTCAGTCACAAATTATTCGGTTGGTTTCCCCCCCATTGAATTTCAAAACCCGCACTTCACACCATAACACTAAGCTTCTTGCTAACACATTGTGTCAACAGAACAAAATCCATGACCTTCCTAGCCTTTTCATGCTAGAATATCTGGGAACAACTCCGGGGATCGAAGCTGCGACCAGGTCAGATCTCCCCACTGTCGAAAACAACACATTCAAATTGCAATATGGTGGAAAACAAGTGCTAAAGATGCCTCCATCTACACGCAACAACAAGTCTTCGATGCTTACAGAAAACCAGGAGAAGGAGAACAATGGCAATGCAGCAACAAATAACAGATATTCTTCTCACCCAGAACCACATCCACATCATGGGAGCTCTAGCGCCAAAATAAGGCCTACTCCCCCACGGACCCCTGGAACGCAACAACGGGAAGCTACCACGAAGGTTTTGAGCTCCGAGCGAAGGCCTCTTAAGGATCTAACCACACCGACTTCCGATACCGATTCTGGGTTGAAAAATGGCGCACTAAGAGGGAATTTAGTCGAGAATATGCAGGGATCAAATCTTGACGGGCTTAAGCAGAGATTAAACGACATAGGTTCCATTGCCAGAGGATTCATAAATCGGGACAAGCCTGCGATGAGGGGGAGCTTGTCCCTGGAAGCTCCTAAAGGTTTCTTTGGGTTTCTCCAATCTGTAAAGCTCGTTTCCTCAACGGTCCGAAAGTGTAGCCCTACACCCATTGTGAGGCCTGTCGCCAGTAGGATGAGAGGGGACGGCATTCGAACCTCTGATCCGAAACCCTCGAGCCTATAACTAGTACTTCATGTAGATTCGTATCCAGCTTGATGATAATCAATCCATGTGATTTTGGAAACGTGGACTGGTTGATTAGTTCAAATCGTATGGAAAAGGACAGTGAGTAATTGAGTTAAGGGTGGCAGTTGGAAGAAGTGAAGTAAACATTAATTAAAGCATTGGAAGAAGTGAAGCTGACAATAACACTTCAAAGTTATGAGCCAATAAAACTGTAACAAATATATATTTTATTTATTTTAAAATATATGAATTAAAACTTCCTAAGTTAAACATTAGAATTTTTGAAAATTTTTAAAGTCAACCCTAAACTAATGTCAAGTGCATGATCTCATCGCTATAGTCCCTGGCCTTCCGACAGGACAGGGACTAATAAGGGTTGTATGGTAACCTAGTCCTTGTTGAGTTAGTTGGGAAATATATGTTGAACAATGAAACTTAATATAACTAAATGCACAAGTAATGGATATTTTTTGTCAAAAGATAATAATTTAGGGTTGTTTGTTATTCAAAATGTATAATGAACCATAAGCTGAATGAAACTATAATATTCATAAATATAATAATAAATAATATATTAGATAATAAGTTTAATATAAATATAATAATGCATAATAATAAATACATAGTACAACTTTTTATATTTAGATGTGGTGATTGGTGAAATTCATTGATTATGTAATTAATTCTACATATTGAAAGAAGGGAGTAATAACACTTCAATTCTATCAACCAATTAAAAATGATAAACACAAATATTTTTATTATATCCAAAAATATATATTTGTTTTCATATGTTAAACATTACATTGCATACACAAATTTATGATAAAAGACAAATTAATGTCACATCAATGTCAGATCAAAAGCAAACTCATTGCTATAGTCCCATGGCAAGGACTAATAAGAGAAATAGTTGCAAAGTAGATAGTCTCTAGCTTAAAATTATGTTTTTATAATGATAAAGAAAACAAAAACTTTGCCACTATTCTTTAACATTATGTTTTGTAGTTTTGTATAAAGGAAACAAACACTGTGTCATTATTAAGTGGAATTGCTTCTATTCTCATGTTTAATTCAAAATCAATCAAACCATAACATCATGTTGCTGTGAGAAATGTCTAGGAGTCAAACCATAATGTCATTTGCAACATGTTACATATTGTATAGTTTGAAATGAAATAATACCATTTGCAATATTCCACAAAGAAGAGAGTTACCATGAAAATAAATTGATTAAGGCATTACACAATACATCCTATCTAGATTAATTAGGCTTAAGTACTTAAAGGCTATATCTAATGCTTTATGTCTTCAATTATTTTCAACATATGTACATTTGAAAATAAACAAATTTACAAATAATTAAATAGTTAAATATCAATGAGCAAGTATTTTGAATTTGCTCGTAGGTCCATTAACTTAATGCACATTAAAAACTATTACAATTGTGGGCATAAGCGTGATTAATGCACTTGAAAATTTTTCACATGCTTTAAATTTAAATTTGACAATGAAAAAAAAAGTACTTATATGTAATGTCCCCCTCCAATTGATGACTCATTAGCCTACACAACTCTCGTAGGCTATAGTCAACAAAGAAAAAGGGGAGTCAAAGTATCAAACCCTAAAGAGATATTAAATAAATAAATAATATATTTTAATCAAGTGAGGGTTTGATTTGGTCAAGAAGGAAGATCTAGAAGAATCGAAGAACAAGAATAAATAAAAGGGGAGCCTACCTCTTTGGGCATTATGATTTGATATCTTATTTGAGTGCTCTTGTAGCCAATGTTTTCGTTGGGGTTTTCGGAAAAACCCTTCCAGTGCAAGTTTAGTTTCAGTGGTGCAATATCCATCCTAGCTAGACAAAGGAGAGTTCATTTGGAGTCTTTGTCTTGTGGCATTTTCTGAAGATCTTGAGGTATACTGGAGCATAGCAGTGGGAGGCTTGGAGAGCCTCGGTTTCTATGTTGGCATCATACCAGGTTTCCTTGTGTGTTTTGTAGCAGATTGTGTAGATGCCTAGCAGCCAATAGTTTATATTCTTAGTCTTGTTATGCAGTTGTTTTTACATCCACTAGAGATATTTGTATTGTTGTTCCCATTCATAATAAGATGTCATATTATTCATCTCTATTTATGTGTGCTTTCCATGTGTTTGATAATATTCCTCATTCAACAAATTATTGTAAGGGTTTCATATCATTTTCACATAGGAAGAATTAATAGTTCGGGTCAAGGATATTACAGTGGTATCAGAGCTAGTGATCTTGCCAGCATGTGATAAATTTATTTGGAAGAAAAAGGGGGCGGTGCATTTCAAGCTCAAATCTGAAACTTTCTGAGCAGAATTTGCCCAAAAAAAATTGGGTATTTGAATTCCTCTCGGAAAAATACCCAATTTAAAAAAAAATAAACTGAAACGGAGTCCGGAACTAAAGTTATCATCATTTTAATTTCGACAGATTTTCAAGGTTTTTCCGGAAAAAACCATGCAATTTACAGTGAGGGGAAACATTGGGAAGGAAATTAGATTGTGTGCATACAATGGCGATTCTGCCAGCCTGTAATTCCAAGGAAGAAGGGGGTGGAGGACAACCTTCTAACAAATCACCGGAGAGGAAGTAAGAAGAAATCCCATCAGAATCAAAACCAAAAGGAAGCATGGGGAACTCGGGTGAAGACAAAGTCCAACAATTGTTGGAATCTATAGTGGCAGGACACTATATATGACTGCGAGTCAACAACAAACAACACAACTCTTGACACAACTCATTCAAATCCAAGGAGGCTACAATGGGAATCAGACGGAGGGCAATCAACAAAGTAGTAGGGCCTATAGGGAGAATAACACCACTCATATTCCAATACAAAGTGGCTTACCGACAGGTAGCAGTGAAATACCAAGGCCATCATTACCGCAATTTCTTAAGGAGTAGTAGACAGAAGTTCCAGAACAACAGGACCGGGATAGTGATCCCCTTAATGGTTACGAAGAGTACCTAGCCACACCAGAAGGTTTCCATGAAGCATTTTATTTCCAAGACTATTACAATGCTAAATATAGGAACAAACCAAGGGAATGGAACAAAGTAGTGCAGTACCAGCAAAACTATGATCTTATGTGCAAGGTGGGTAGGTTAACTATTCCCTCTTTCGATGGACTAGCTAAGAGTTCAATTAGCGCTTAGGTGCAGAAGATGGACTCTTACCTCTAGTTCAACCCAATGACAGAGGTAGAGGCAATCAAGATTGTTACCTTACATTTGGATGGGGAGGCTCATGAATGGTGGCATCATGGGTTGGTCACCCTTGGACATGCTAACATTACATCATATGTAGAATTCACCCCGAGGGTGATGGATAGCTTCGAAAGGAAGGATCCTGAAATTCATTTCAGGGAGTTGGCCCAGTTCAAACAGACAGGCACACCGGAGGCATATATCACAAAGTTTCAGAGGTTGGTTGTCAAGGTAACTAATATCTGAGAACAAAGGTTAGTGATGTTATTTACAGAGGTGCTAATTGAACCCTTGAAGGGTTGGGTTAAGGATTTTAGGCCACCCACATTACATGATGCCATCAAGAAAACTCAAGATATGGCAGACACAATGGTCAAAAAGGCCCCAGTAAAGACCTCCATTCCTCAAAAGGGGCAAGCGACAAATTTTCCGCAACAAACATGGACAGGGAAAGATAAGTTGGATGAAGATACTCAGACATAGATTAGAAGAAAGAAATTGTGCTTTAGTTGCAAGGATCCATGGGAAAAAAGTCACCGATGTATGGGAAAGGGAAAGGTCCATTATATTGAAGTACTATTTGATGAAGAAGATGAAGGTGAGGAGGAGAACCCAAACAATCCATATGAGTGTCAAAACAGTGGTGAGGCATCACACCTTGAAATTCCAGAACATGCACCATTACAAGAAGGGGTCAAGAAGGTGACCATAGCCACATTGTTAGGAGTCCCTAGGTACTATACCTTCTGAATTAGGGGCATTATGCATGGGGCAAAGAGTTACAACGCTGATTGATGGAGGGGCCACCCATAATTTCATAGATGCAACATTGGTTACCAGGAGACAAATTCCCACAGAGGAATTTAAGGGTTTTGAAGTAGTAGTGGCAGATGGGTACAACATGACGTGCACCCGAAGGATTAGAGGGTTGGATGTGACATTGGGCAACTACACGTTGATCGATGACTTTTATGTGGTGGAACTAGCAAACATGAATGTGGTATTGGGAGTATAATGGCTATATTCCCTTGGAGACTTCAAAATGAATCATCAGGAGATGAGGATGGAATTCATAAACATTGGGGGTCAACGGGTTATCCTGAGGGATATGTCATCAAGAGCACCCAAGGTTTTATCCAACATATGCATGGAGTCTCTCTTTAGACACGGAGATGTGGCATGCACAACAAAGTTTTTGGTCACAGTGCAAAAGCCGTCCCATGGTCGTCAGCATTACCATGCGGACATGCAAGAGTTACTGGGTAAGCATGATAAGGTATTTGGGCCACTACCAACAGGAAGACCACCAGACCGAGGATTCGAACATGTCATTGAGTTAGAGGAAGGGGCCAAACCAATGATTACTACACCATACATACACCCAAAGAAGTCCAAGGACGAGATAGAAAAGGCCATACAAGAGTTGTTGGAGATGGGATACATTTGGTCTAGCTCTAGTCCATTTGCTTCTTCAATAGTATTGGTGAAGAAGAAGGATGGCACATAAAGAATGTGCATTGACTACAGGGCTATAAATAAGAATATTATTAAGAACAGATACTCGATACCAAGAATTGACAAGATGATAGATGAGCTACATGGAGTAATATATTTTTCGAAGATTGATCTTCAATCAGGATACCACTGGATCAGGGTGAGAGAGGAGGACAACCACAAAACAACATTTCGAGGTCACTATGGTCACTATGAGTTTGTGGTCATCCCCTTTGGGTTGAATAACGTACCAACTACCTTCTAGTCATGTATGAACCATATCTTCAACAAATAGTTGAGAAGGTTCCTATTGGTGTTCTTTGATCATCTTCTGATCTACAGTAAGATGTGGAGGGAACATTCAGGGCATGTGGATGAGATTCTTAGCATCATGGAGGAACAATCGTTTTTTTCCAAGGAGGCAAAGTATGAATTTGGATTGATGGAGATGTTGTATTTAGGGCACGTAATAGGTGTTGAGGGAGTAAAGGTACATCAAGAAAAGATCCAGGAAATATTAGATTGGACTACCCCCAGGTTGATCATAGAGCTGCTAGGATTATTCGAGATATGAAACTATTACAAATGATTTGTGAAAGGGTTTTCACATCTTGGAGCACCATTGACGAATCTGACCAAAAAGGGAGCATTTAGGTGGACTGAGGAAGCACAAGCAACATTTGACCGAATTTAGAAGGTAACGAGGACTTTCTCGATACTAGCACTTCCAAATTTCTCCCATTCATTTGTACTGGAGTGTGATGCATCTAGAGAAGGGTTAAGAGCGATACTAATGCAAAATCACCATCCCGTAGCTTTTGAGAGCAGGAAGTTGACATAACCAGAAAGGCTCTACTCCATCTATGATAAGGATATGTTGGATATTATTCATGCACTGGCCAAATTCTGACAGTACCTAGTGGGAGGACGTTTAGTAGTGAGGACCAACCACAACAGATTGAAATACTTTTTGGAGCAAAAAGATTTGAGCGAAAGACAACAAAATTGGGTGAGTAAGTTACAAGCCTATGACTTTGATATTGAATATGTTAAGGGAAAGAAGAATGTAGTTTTTGATGCCTTTTCTAAAAGGCCTTCAATCTTTTCCCTTATCGAGGTCTCAACAGATTGGAAGTCTACCCTCTTGGTGGAATATTCCAAAAATACATTCGCCTGTGAGTTGATGGAAGGTAGCAACCAAGATGATAGATACAGAGTAGTGGATGATATCGTATACTACAAGGAGAGGATCTATCTTGTCCATGAATCCATGCACAAGGATAAGATCTTGAGGGAAGTTCATGACACCCCTTTAGCCAACCACCCATGGTACTTGAATATTTATAGACAGGTGAGAGAGAGGTTCTCATTGAAGGGTCTCAAAGAGGATGTACTACGGTACGTGAGGGAGTGCAAGACTTGTCAGCAGAACAAGTCAGAAATGACACACCTAGCAGGTTTACTCCAGCCACTACCTATTCCAGAGAAGAAATGGGAGAGAATTTCCATGGATTTCATTACAGGGTTACCAAAAGTCTAGGGCATGAACTATATTTATGTGGTGGTAGACAGGTTGACCAAATATGCACACTTTTTTTCCATTCCTTCAGAATACAACGCATCTCAGGTGGAAGATCTCTTCTTCATAGAAGTGTTCAGACTCCATGGTCTTCCGAGGAACATAGTCAGTGACCGGGATAACAGGTTTCTCAGTGCGTTTTGGTAGGAGTTATTCAGGTTATTTGGCACAAATTTGACACCTAGTACTAACTATCACCCCTAGACAGACGAACATACTGAGATAGTGAAAAAATGGGTAGAAAGGTACTTGAGGAACTATGTGTCGGAACATCAACGAGCATGGATAAAATGGTTGCATCTCGGGGAGCACTATTACAACACCACTCATCACATGTCCATTGGGATGAGTCCATTCAGGGTGTTGTATGGCTATGATTCCCCATCATTTGTAGATTTGGCATTTGGAGAGAGCAGGGCTCCCAAGGCCAAAGACTGGTTACAGGAAAGTCAGGACATCTTGAGGATCCTAAAGGAGAATTTGTAGGTTGCTTAGAACCAACAGAACGTGTATGCAGATAGGCATCAGGTGGAGCGCAGTTTTGAGGTCAGGGACCTAGTATTTCTTAGGCTACAACCTTACCCACAGTCTTCATTGAAGAAGACTGGTGTAGAGAAGTTGAAACCTCATTTTTACGGACCCTACAGAGTGATCAGGATAGTTGGAGAGCCGACATATGAGTTGGAGCTACCAGAGGGAAGCATAATCCACAACACATTACATGTGTCATGCCTAAAAAAGGCATTGGGCCAACATGTCACCGCTTCGACAAATCTTTCTTTCTTAGATGAGGAAGGACAATTGGTTTTGGCACCTGAAAATATTGTGGATGTATTGGAACGAAGACTGAGAAGCAGAGTTATTCGAGAGTACCTGGTCATATGGGAGGGATTGCTTGTAGAAGATGCTACATGGGAAGGTGAACATATTTTACAACACCCTGATCTAAAATTGCTCGAGGACAAGCAATTTCGGGAAGGGAGGACTGTAATGTCCCCTTCCAATTGATGATTCATTAGCCTACACGACTCTCGTAGGCTATAGTCAACAAAGAAAAAGGGGAGTCAAAGTATCAAACCCTAAAGAGATATAAAACAAAATAAATAATTATATTTTAATCAAGTGAGGGTTTGATTTGGTCAAGAAGGAAGATCTAGAAGAATCAAAGAAGAAGAATAAATAGAAGGGGAGCCTACCTCTTTGGGCATTGTGATTTGATATCTTATTTAAGTTCTCTTGTAGCGAACAATTTCGTTGGGGTTTTGGGTAAAACCCTTCTAGTGCAGGTTTAGTTTCTGTGGTGCAATACCCATCCTAGATAGACAAAGGAGAGTTCATTTGGAGTCTTTGTTTTGTGGTATTTTCTGAAGATCTTGAAGTATACTGGAGCAAAGCAGTGGGAGGCTTGGATAGCCTCAATTTCTATGTTGACATCATACCAGGTTTCCTTGTGTGTTTTGTAGTAGATTGTGTAGCTGCCTAGCAACCAATAATTTATATTCCTAGTCTTATTTTGTAGTTGTTTTCACAACCACTAGAGATATTTGTATTTTTGTTCTCATTCATAATAAGATGCCATATTATTCTACTCTATTTATGTGTGTATGCCATGTGTTTGATAATATTCCTCATTGAGAAAATTATTGCAAGGGTTTCATATCATTTTCACATACGAAGAATTAATAATTTGAGTCAAGGATATTACATTATAAAACCCTTCTCAAGGTAAAAAAATTTAATAACAATTGACAACTTTATTTTCAAAGTTTTTTTGAGATTTAAAATTGCTCAAAATTATATTATGTTTATTATTAATATATTTATCCCATTGTAACTAAGGTTTTATGATTTTTTTTTTTTTTTTTCAATTTAATAGAAAAATAGAGATTTGAAATTTCTTAATATTGTATTTTTTTTTAAGTAAAAAGAGGGAAGTTCCTGCTATATTAACTAGCAAAAATTACAGCTATTCCTAGGCTGCCATCCGTTCCGTCGCCTAAGCGGCAATTGAAATGGTGTCATCCCTTGTCCAAAATAGACTAATTTGCCAACAATCATGCCCGTAGGAAACCATGACTGATGGAGTTTCATTGTCTTAACTATGACTATTGTCTTACGGAAATTAACTATAATCATACACAGAGCTGTAAAAAGTAAGACTAGAATCTTAAGCAAGACCATGTCAGTTACCCGGTGGAGTCTGAGGTGGCATCCGTAGCTCGAGCATTTTCCTTAGCTGGCATGACAAAAAGCTGCGCACAAGTTGGGCATCTCCATCCCGGTGGCGCGTTGGAGAAGGCGTCATAGAGCATGTCTAGACGTTGACCCATGAGGGTGCCACGGTGGACTTGGTTCGCCATCTGGCCCCGCAGATCAAATAGCAAGTCAAGGTGGTCCAGGTGGAGGAGAGGTGGTGAGACACGCCATTGATTCTGCATGGAAGAGATGGGAGGTGGCAAGAAGACTGTGCCACCCTCCCTTGTCGCGTCGCCTTGTTGAATTTCCTCGAGCTCGCTTGAAGTTGCTTCTCTATGCTGCTCCATGTTTGCTTTCCTACCAACGCCCTCACTCCGTTCACTATCATCCAAGGTGGCTCCAACTTCTGGAACTTCAGCCTGAGAGGTCGTTTCTCCTGGTATCTCCTCCTCAATGAAGCAGGTGGAGAATTCTTCTTGTTCCGGCTCATTCTCACAGGCTTATTGTTTTTTGGTGGCAGACATGGAGGCTTCCGTTGGAAAGTCACTTGGTGGTGCCCAATTGTCAGGCATTGTGAAGAGTAGATACTCCAGAGGGACTTGAATTGGCTCCTCCGGGATAATTTCTTCAACATATGCCATTGATGGTTCCGAGATAGCTTCTGCAACCGACCTGGGAGGCGTTTTGAGCTCAATCCTTCTGTGCATGATTTGGGTCTGAGCAATGGAGAGTGCTTGTTCCATCCTTTGAAGCCGCCTCCGTCGGGCAGCAAAGGCATACCAGGCTGAGCCATGACGTGGCTTCCCTCGTTCTCATGGCATCGAGGTGAAGAAGCAGGTAGAGGCTATGCAGAGGGTGTAATGTTCAATGTTTCGAAGATTCCAGTTACAGAGCTGGTGCAGGATGAGCCAGAAATGAAGGAAGGCATGGCTCAGACGCATTAAGAACAGGAGGGCCAACATGATGCCCATCACCATTAAGCCCCCCTCGTAAATGAGCTGCATTACTGGACTGCTCACGCAAGGGGCAAGTCCTCTTTCAGGTGGCCGGTAGTTGGAACCAGATCCCATCCTTAATGTTGAGGGGATGGGAGTCGATCGACCTCATTAATGGCCAGGCCTGGCTCCACTCCAGGTGTCTCCGTTGGTCTGCGTGGCACCCCATTCGGGGGAAATTTCTTAATATTGTATTATTAGGATAGATTTTAATTATTATTTTTTCCTAGATTTAAAATTTTTCAAAGTTTTATGATTATAAAATATTCATTATTTTTTTCATTTAATAATTCAAAATTTATGCTTTTTATTATTATATAGTGTAAAACCTTACAACCTTCTTATAAATTCAAGAATATAATGGTTAAACTCTAATAAAATGTGTTCTAAGAACTTTAAAAAAGATTTTCTTTAAATATCATTAATTATATATATATATATATATAATTCTTGTAAATTCAACAATATAATGGTTAAACTTTGCAAATTCAATGATTATCCATTTAAATTGTAAAGTAAACATTGCAAATTCAATGATTATCCATGTAAATTGCAAAGTAAACTTTGCATCAAGATAATCATATTGTTTTTAAAATTTAATAGTAATTGTTTTCAAATTAGATATGAATTTTGAATTTTGTTAGAAACTAACATTTATTAGTGTGAACCCCGGATGGGGTGCTTCCAGGAACCACGCGTGGATAGGCCATAGGGAGGCCACCTGGCCAGACACTCAGCTAGCTGGCGCCCGATGGAGCTCGTCCCCCCAGCACATCACCTCACAGCTTAAACACTGCCGCCACCACCCTTCAGTTCACTCAAGATGGAGGTCTGTCACACGAGCTGGAAGCTTTGCAGCGTGAGAACGCCCATGGCGTCGTGCAGGTCGCCTCACCTGTCAATTCCTCTCCACGGATATGGTGCCCCAACCGCCGAGCGTGGGAGCATTATCCCTCCTTCGTTTCCCAGCTTTCTCCTTCTCCCTCTCTGGAATGCTCTGCACTCGACCACACGGCCCATTCGACTCTGCGTCTTTATCCCTAAGGCAACGATAGCCCCTGCCATGCCCCGACTAAGAGGTAAATCCAGGAGAGGAGCCGCCCGGTACGCTGGCAGGGGAAAGGAAATGGCCATTTCCGACCACCAACCTGATAATGTTTCTCTCCCTGACCTGGCTCCCATCATAACTCCTCCTTCTGCAGAGCCAATTCACAAATCCACCCAGGACTTGTCGCCGCTCTCAAACCCCTATGGATGCCGGTTATAATGGTTTGATACCATGGGGAATTCTCTGGGCTATGCACCTCCACCCCCCTCCCCACCTCGTCGTTTGCCTCCTCCTTTCTCTCCACCTCGCCACCCCTTTGAAGCCACTTCCGCTCCCTCACCACTTCCCTCCACCTCGTCCAACTCCCAAATTCCCTTCACCTACAACAAGTGCGCCGACTGAGAAATGATCACGGCCTCATTGCGCGAGCTGACCAGGGGACAGGAGGACATCAAGTGCGCCCTCCGAGAGTTGCATAAGAAGGATGCAGACCGATGGAGCAGGGTGGACAACTTGGTATCGTTTCTTTAGGATCTCCGGCAGACAATTGCAAATCGAGACAAGGGAAAAATGAAGAAGACCCAGGCCTTCGTGGGCCCAAGACTTGGTCCAGGTTTATGAAGTTCTCTTGTTTTAGATTTCGGCTCTTGTTTTTCTAGCTAGTTATGCTTTGTTTGGATTAGTTTACAGATAGCTTTTCGTCCTGCGTAGCAATGCAGTTTTTTTGCATGGCAACTATACTACATTTTGAACAAGTGTCACTCTTTTTTTTTGGACAAGTACCAACAGTGGTTTCCTAGCTAGACAATGTTGACACCATGACAAACAATTTGTAACTTTTTTAAGAAGGTCCTAATATATTTACCAACTTACAAAAAAAAAACATTTATTAGTGTGAAATCCTTTTAATTGTTTTCAAATCAATTATGGTAATTTTATTTTCTTAGTATAACTTAAGTGGTGTTCTAATAAGTTTTTGAAATTTTATATTTTTTAATTGATTTTGTTTTTTTAAATATTTCTAAAGGATTTGTATCATATATGTGTGTCTCCATACCATAAGTACACTATATTAAATATTTTAAATGGATTATTTTAGTTTAAAATGATGTTCAATATATTATTAAGATTCTTTGAGTTTTTCATTTAGTAGTTGGAGGATAGTGTAATTATTTACAAATTTAACTTAATAATAATAATAATAATAATAAATAATAATTATTATTTTCAACAACATTTTAGTATTTTTTTTTTAATAAGTAAATGCAATAGTTTATCAAAACAAAGAGTAATTATTATTATTTTCAAAACATTTTAGTATTTGTTTTTGTAATAAGTAAATGCAATAGTTTATCAAAACAAAAAATAGTTAACAAGATGTTCTTATCTTTGAATTAATAAAAACTTTGTGACTATCTATACATTGATATGATTTTGTAAATATTTCAATTTTTACAAATTCCATTT
>ML792432.1:241445-266323 GCA_009831015.1 Picea engelmannii | reverse complement strand
TTCTTTTTTACATTTATTATGAAATTTATAACTAAAATGAAAAATTAAAAGCTTTAATAAATATGTTTCACTCTAATCACAAGCCACTACATTATGAACAAATAGCCATTATAAAAAAACATGAAAACTATATTTTCCAAATTCAAGAATCAAAACATGGAATTTAAAGTTATGTAATTGTCTTTGGCCATAGAATAAATAGTTGGCATAGATATTAGCTTATTAATATTAAAGGTATGTTTAAAAGCTTCACAATGGACCATTTTAAATTTATAACAAGTTTGATGTGAACTATTTGTTTTCACAATACATGCGTATAGGTAAGTTTCCCTAGGAGACGCTTCAAAGCTCGATATTGATGACCATGCAACGCGTTTGCTAAGAAATATAAGTGTTGCATGGCAGCGTAGTCCCTGTCAGGTTGAATTGGGAATAAATGCATAAGGATGGGGAAAAGGTAGCGGAGGCAGATGGAAATTGCAGCGGAGATGTGGTAAGCAACATGAAGCACAGGTGGTATCCATGCAGTAAATGACACGTCGCCTCTAGAGTCCCATTTATTTTTTGAAACTATATAATCCATTTTGCTATGTTCAAAATTTTCGTTCTTTCCTAGACAATCTGGCATGTATGTCTCTATATGTGCAAGGAGAAAAAAATTTAGATGCATAGCAGGAGAAAAATATATGCATGAGAAAAAAAATAATTCAAATTAAAGAAACACAATTTCTTGACATTCAACATAGTTGAAGATAAAAATTTATGAGCACATAAATATAAAAGGAGATAAAAAATAGTTTTATTTGAAATATATCAAAAAATAATATTGTCTGTTACATATTCCTGGAAATTTAAATGTGTTTGTCATATAGACTTGGATTGGGGCTCCCGCTGACCATAAGAGAAATATGTACAAGAAATAGGACTGTGGAAAGAAGAAGTGGGCGACGGTAGAGTGTAATACCTGAAAAGAAGAAATTGAAAGGTATCAGTCTTTGCCTAGACATTTCTATTTAAAAAGGTGGAATAACTGGATTGATAAACAAAGCAGGATGTGATCAGTATAGACTTACAATGATGGTACATATCACCCCTTTTTCTATTTGCTTGCTGATGCCTTTAAATTGCTGTCGTTGATGACTACTGGAATCATGCCAACTGCCTGTTGCCTTTCGTCAGTGACCTGCTTCAATTCCCTTTCGATGCATTTTTCAGGGTAGCTTCTCCAAGGGGCGACATTGATCTCATTCCAGATTTTTATGTTGAAAAGTTCATTTTCTAATTCCCTTAGATTGATAGAAAGATTACGCAGAGCCTGATCAATTTCTTCATTCTGTACTGAATAGTCGACTAACCAGTTGTTGATGTCATCTTCACCATATTCAAGGATGTTGTAAATTTTTTCTAAAGACAACGTCTTAGAAATATCAACTTGTTTATCGAAGGCTTGCTTAGTTAAGGGCAAGAAGTTGACGATTAAGTTGGGGTCTTGTACCTCGTTGATCCTTCCAGCTAAGTCTATTTTGGTCAGCTTTGTGAATAATTTTTCTTTCTTTGATATGGCTTGTTCACATGACTGGACAATGAGATGCAGGTTCTTCACTTTCTCTTTTCATCATGCATTTAATTGAGTGATCTGGTTTTTGGAGGGGAGATCTTGTTGTCTTCTTCTCGTTTCTGTCATGTTGTTGACATGGTTGCCAAAAGGAACGACCGTGTCTAAATAGAAACATTCTTCATTTTTTAAATCTTCCTCCAAATGTTCGAGCAAAGTATGTGCCCTCGTTCCAAGTGAAGCCATGGTTTGTGATGTTTCCCACACTTCAACAATCAGTTCCATTCTTTTCTTGATATTGTTCTCCACATATCCTCCGCACAGTGTGAGGAGGCTGGTGGATCCCTTTAACTTGGCTGCAGGCGTGGCAGGCATGGCTATTGTTAAAGGACTGGCAAGCAATGGCATGGGAATCAAAGATTCCTCCAATTCCTTGACTTGGTCCTTCAGTCTGGCATTCTCGACCTCAATGCCCCCAATGGAATCATCAAGAGCATCTCTGGTTTCTCTATGAAGTCGAGAGATTTGGGACGGCTGCATGTTCACAAGGTTAACCTCTGAACGAGATTTTCCTTTCTTATTTTTTACATCTCTCTTTTCAATAATTATTTTTTTAGACTCGCTGTAAAAAACAACGCTCTGGAAGATGAAGGATTCATCTTCCTCAAAAATTTCGGTATCGACTATGTCCATTGGACGACTATGCTGGATTGCGTCTCTGGGTTGATCAAGGTTGCGGAACATGCTGTCCAGATCAGGCTCAAGTTCCATGTTCTCACTCTCAATTTCGGGCTCTTCCGCCTATCCTACATTTTTTTTTCTCTTCTTCTCCAAGGAAAGCTTGTGAGAACTATCAATTTTAGGGTGAGGAGGTTCGTTATCTCCTCCTTCGTTTGAATAATTCTGAGTTTCTTTCTTGTTGTGGTGGGCCGTTGGAGCGATTCTCTGGGATGTCGTACTTTTGGGACTGCTATCCGCCGATTGAACACTCTTCTCACCGGGGCCTTTTCCCTGTTGCTTGTACAATTCAGTGGTGTTTTGCAGTGTGTCTAGGTCGTCGACATCAGAAGCAGGAGCGTTATCACCAGTGTCTCTGTTTTCATTCAGGTGTTTCTTGAAAAAAGAATTGTCGAGGCCAAGTGCAAGTAAATGTTCTAATTTTTTTTATTAGGGTTGAACCCTCTTAGGATTTCAACATATATTAGGTTCAAGTTGTTGAAATGGGCTGCGAATTTGTCAATTTTGTTGACGTTCCTCAACATGAAGTCCCCGACTTTCCAAGGTAGAGGAATGAGCTGTTTTTTTCCCTTCTCGTGGAATAGATGCAACCAATAGTTGTATTGCCTTGCTATTTCTATAACAAGAATTATGTCTGTAATGTGACATGGAAGGAGAGCAGGTTTTTCCTTGGAGCCAAAAATCCTTATCACAGTGTAATTATCCATTCATTGAAGTGCCCCCTTCCTATCCAGAAACCCGGTTTCCTGGTTAGATATGTGAGGAACATCTTTTCCTAACAATAAAACTTTGAAAACAGAGACAAAGTCATTAAAAACCTCATAAAAACAGTGGGAGGCCTTGTGCTTCCACAAGGCCTGTTACCAGAAGGTTACTGGGTCGAATTCCCAGTTTTCCTTCTTGGACAGAGACAGTTTTGGAAACTGACAACAATGCACCATCGCAAAAACCAAGTAGGATGACATATAAAATTTCTTCTCCTTTTTGAAGCTTGACAATTGGGAACAGATTTAATGGGAAATTAGCTTCCCCCAATAAAAAATGGCTTGTTCCTTGATTGTGAAGTACAAAATATTTAGAACCATGCAAGAAATACTTGTTGTGGATTCCTATCCCGTTATTCTTATAAACAACCAAGCAATTTCCCGGAATGGATTTCTAAATGAACTAACCTGCAAGCTTGTGATATCTTCAGGAACTGCCATCAGGTCTTCCAGGAACTCGGGCAAGAGGTCCAACCCGTTGTTATGATTTCTTAGGAACTGCTTGGAGTCTTCTCCTCTGAACGTCAATGTTGGCTCCGACAATCTTAACATCTAGCGAAAGACCTAAGGTGGCAAAGAAACATAAGAGTGGTCCCGCAGTGGAATAATTATTTGGCCTGAAATATATTTATTGGCACACCAAAGGACCATCTCCTTACAGTCAAAAACTTCAGGGACACAACCTGTACGAGCAATCACAGAGGTCCAAATTATTTCCTTCTGGGCGGAAGGGGATGAGTATTAATAATATGCCCTGGACCACTGGAAGTTCTGGTCCTCGCACCCGAAGATGTTCACTGTATCTCCACAGAAATGTTGTCGAGTTGGTGCCATAAGTTTATGAGAACGTCTGTTTTCTCCAGATGATGGTTTAAATGAACAGTTGGAGGGGATAATATAACCCTCCACAAATGTTGGTTCAATGCTTGTGAATGGGAAAGCTCCTCGAGCCTTTTGCTCATTAATGACAATCTCTATGGGTGATGCATGATGAGTTGTTAGCAGTAAAGCCTACTTATTGCATACTTAGAAGTGCGAAGGTGGCGGGTACGACGAAGAGCAATTAAGGATTGGAGGTTTCGTGAACGCGCGAACCCGTCGATGTGCGAATAACATTCCATGATTTTGAAATTAACACTCGGAAGGGATAATATAACCCTCTGCAAATCTTCGTTTAATGTGTATTAATGGGAGATATCCTCGAGCCTTTCACTCATCAATGACAATCTATACGGTTCCTGCATGATGAGTTGCTAGCATTAAAGCTTACTAATTGCATATTTAGAAAAAATAATAATATAATAATATAATAATATAATAATATAATAATAATAATATATATATATATATAAACAATTTTTTTATTATAGACAAGTGCGAAGGTGACAGAGACAGGGAAGAGCAAGTAAGGAATGACCAGGTATGCAAAGCGGTCGGACGAGCTTCAAAATAGGGTTACAGGGGATACTGAGGAGAGGTGAGTGTCCGATGGTCAAATTTTATGTCTCAGAATTTTTGACTGCAAAACGTGTAAAACGAAAGAGGACATGATGGGGCAGTTCAACAGCCGGTTTGTATATTTACAGAATTCCAGGAAAGTGGCTAAGTATGGAATAGGGAAATGGTCGGTTGGACTCGTTTTCAGAATCAAGGATTGAAGATTTGATGAACGGGCCAACTCGACGACACACGAACGACATTCCATGATGTTTGAAATTAACACTCAGAAGGGATAATATAACCCTCTAGAAATCTTGGTTTAATGCATATTAATGGGAGATATCCTCAAATCTTGGTTTAGCATTAAAGCTTGCTAATTGCATACTTAGAAATAAGACCACACACACACACACACACACACACACATATAAACAATCTTTTTTATTATAAATAAGACTCTTTTATATATACATAAGTATGAACATCGGTCAGACGGGCTTGAAAGTAGGGTTGCAAGGGATATGGAGGAGAGGTGAGCTCTCGACGGTCAAATTATATGTGTTTATAATATATATATATATATATATATATGTGTGTGTGTGTGTGTATTAATGTTTTTATAAACAATTTTTTATTATAAACAAGTGTGAAGATTACGGGACGAGGAGGAGCAAGTAAGGAATTGCCAATTATGAAAAGAGGTCGGACGAGTTTCCAAATAGGGTTACAGGAGATTCTGATGAGAGGTGAGGGCCCTACGGTCAAGTTGTATGTCTCATAAATTTTGACTGCAAAAGGCGTAAAAGGGAAAAGTGCACGATGGGGCAGTCCAACAGACGGTTTGTATATTTGCGAAATTCTGGGTGCTGTTTGCAGGTCGTGGAACAATGGAAGGGCAATCTTGAGCCCGCCTGTCCGGGAACCCTCAATAAAAAAAGTGGCTAAGTATGGAATAGGGAAATGGTCAGTTGGATTCATTTTCGCTAATATATTGAAATTTGTAATAGATATCCCATTACCTGGTAAGATCTTTTCTGCATATATATCGCAGAATTATGGGTGTTGTTTGTAGGTCGCGAAACAATGCAAGGGCAATCTTGAACCCGCCTTTCTGGGAACCCACAAGTGAAAAAGTGGGTAAGTATGGAATAGGGAAATGGTCGGTGGAATTCGTTTTCGCTAATATATTGATATTTGTAACAGATATCCCATTACCTGGTAGGATATTTTCTACATGTTTCTGGACAAGTTGTGTAGGAACAATTATTATGACGATCTCCTTGAGGCATGGTGAGCTATTAGCATTAAACCTTAGTTATTGCATACTTGGAAAGAAATGTGAACGACGCGGGCACATGAAACAACGATTAGGAATTGGATATTTCGTGAACCCGCCAACTCGACGATCTGTGAAAGAGATTCGAAGAAATGACGAAGTATGGAAAGTGGACGGACGAGCTTCAAAATGGGGTGACAATAATTCCACAGGAGACGTGAGGACCCGACGATCAAATTGTATGTCTCAGAACTTTTGAGTGCAAAATGTGTACCACGGAAGAGGGGATGATAGACAAATTGTGTAACATGGAAGAGGGTATGATGTGAGAGTCTGGTTGTAAATTTGTATATCGCGGAAGTCAGGTTGTTGTTTGCAGGTCACAAAACAATGGAATTGCAATCTAGAGCCCACCTACCCGGAAATCCACGGTAAGAGAAGTGGCTAGGTATGGAATGGGGAAGCAGTCGGTCGAAGTCGCGATTGCAAAGCACGAGTGCAAATGTGAACCCGTGAGTCCACTAACCCGTGCAACTAGACATTTTCAGAAAAAACGACCAAGTAACGAGAAAGAGAAAGTACAGGGGAAAGAGAAACGAGAATTTGGTTAAGTATAGAAGACAAAAAAGAAGGGCTAATATATTCGCATATGCAATAGATATCCCATTTCCTGGCAAGATATTTTGTGCATGTTTATGGAGAAGTTGTATACTTATTGCATAAACTTGGAAAGAAGTGCGAAGGTGGCGGGCATAAGAAACAACGACTAGGAATTGGAAATTGCCTGAACCCGCCAACCCGACGATCTGCAAAGGAGATTGCAAGAAATGGCCAAGTGTGGAAAGCGATTGGACAAGCTTAAAAATAGGGTGACAAGGGTTCCCGAGGAGACGTGAGGCCCCGATGGTCAAATTGTATGTATCATAACTTTTGAGTGCAAATTGTGTAACACGGAAGAGGGGCTGATGTAGGAGTCCAGAAGTCAATTTGTATATCGCAGAAGTCGGGGGGTTGTTTGTAGGTCAAGGAACACTGGAAGTGCAGTCCGCTTGTCTGGGAACCCGCAAGCAAAAAAGTCGGGTAAGTATGGAATTGGATGTTGGGAAAGAGATTCCAAGAAATGTGAAATATGGAAAGCGGACGCACAAGCTTCAAAATGGGGTGAAAATAGTTCCCCAGGAGACGTGAGGACCCGAAGGTCAAACTGCAGGTCTCAGAACTTTTGAGTGCAAATTGTGTATCACGGAAGAGGGCATGATGTGGGAGTTTGACAGTAAATTTGTATATCGCGGAGGGTCGGGTGTTGGTTGTAGGTTACGGAACAATGGAAGTGCAATCTAGAGCTCGCCTGCCCGAGAATCCGCAATCTCAAAAGTGGCTAGGCATGGAATGGGTAGTGGTCGATCTGAGTCGCAATATAAAAGCACGAGTGCAAATGTGAACCCGTGATTCCACCAATGCGCGCATTGAGACATTTTCGGAAAAAGCAACTAAGTAACCAAAAAGAGAAAGTAGAGGGGAAAAATAAACGGGAATTTGGTTAAGTATAGAAGAGGGAAAAGAAGGGCCAATATATTCAAATCTGTAATAGATATTCCATTTCCTTGCAAGATATTTTTTGTATGTTTCTGGAGAAGTTGTATACTTATTGCATATACTTGGAAAGGCGTATGAAGGTGGCGGGCACAGGAAACAACGACTAGAAATTGGAAATTTCCTGAACCCGCTAACCCGACGATCCGCGAAAGAGATTCCAAGAAATGGCCAAGTGTGGAAAGCGGTTGGACGGACTTCAAAATAGGGTGACAAGGATTCCTGAGGAGACGTGAGGCCCCGATGGTCAAATTGTATGTATCCGAACATTTCAGTGCAAAATGTGTAACATGGAAGAGCGAATGATGTGGGAGTTCGGAAGTAAATTTGCATATCGCAGAAGCTAGAGTGCTATTTGCAGGTCATGAAACAATGGAAGTGTAATTTAGAGACTGCCTGGATAGGAACCCACGATCGAAAAATTGGCTAGGAATGGAAAGGGGTAGCACTCGGTCGGAATCGTGATATAAAAGCATGAATGAAAATGTGAACGCGTGAATCCGCCAACCCGCGCAACAAGACATTTTTCGGAAAAAAACGACTAAGTAACCAGAAAGAGAAACTACACAGGATAAAAGAGTGGGAAAATAAAAAGGTGGAGGGCAATTTTCGTAAGCGGGAATTGGTCTCAAACAAGCCCCATTGTTGCAAAACCATCATTTTATAGTCCAATATTTTATCCACTTATTCGTTTTCCATTGTGCTTGTACTATTAAAAAGGGTGTGAGCAAATGCTTTATTGAAGATTAGTTTTTATTGCAACTTGTGGGAGTAATTGTGTTCTTAATACATTCTTCCATGACTTTAACATATTAACTTAAGTATTAAACTTCTTGCATGATGAGTTGTTAGCATTAAAGCTTAATAATTGCATGTCTAGAAACAACAATGACGATCTTGAATTTTAATATTGTAGTTGATTTCATAGTCCCATTTGACTACAACCACCATATATAAGTTTTTATTTTTTATTTATTTTTATTTTTTTATTCGTGAACAAGAAATTTGGTAATATCATTAATAAAGTAAAAAGTGCTCAAATAGAGGTCAGGAGATGGACAACTAATAAAATGTTCCCTTTCGGGGTAAAGGAATCAAGGAAGTGAAAGGGAAATAAGAAATCATTTTGTTAGCAAGGCTGAGATGAAAAAGAAATTTCAGGGGCGGGGCCTAGACTGTTGCATTGTGATTTGGTCTTGCTATGTTCTATATGCATTACGAATAGAATTGAATGTTGGTTTGAAACTGTCTAAAATTAATTTTTGTTTCCATAAAATCTTGATGGGATCGACACAATGCATTGTCATATAATTGTTAAATGCTCCATATTAGATCAAATTACTTGAGCGAATACAATATTCAAGATCTACGATACTATTGAACCATGCCAATGAGAAGAGGTGTTAAGGTCAGCATAGAAGCAACAACCAAGACTCCAAGGCAAATTTTTTAATAGTAAATCCATTAAAAAAATAAATTGGGCAGTGTATATCTATCCATAGAGATTGGACTGAGTTCTTTGTACCAAAACATTGAACATATTTGTCATAAACACATGCACAATATCTGCAACATGTAGGATCCATCGAGATTCTCTTCAACATGTATACAAAAATGATTACCATGTTTTTTTAGGAAATCCTTGCATTCTTCTCCTTGGGAGGTCAATGTTCGCTGCCCCAATCTCGATATCTTGCGGAAGACCTGAGACGACAAAGAAAAAAGAGAGTGGTTCCATAGTGGAATAACTCCTTGGCTTGAAGCAGGTGAACAACACTACTGCTCGTAACGCTGGCATCACTCCAATGTGGCACCCCTGCAAGAAAGCAACCTAGAGTTTGTCAAACATAGGAGGGCATAAGAACCCTTCTTCGCGGTAAAATTGATAGTTCGCACAATCTTCCCGTGAGGAAGAAGACGAAAAACATTGCAAGGCAAACAGAAGAGCCCGAAACTGAAAGTTAGGACACACGAAGAGACCACCTCCTCACAGTCGAAGACTTCATGGACACAACCTGCACGAGCAATTCCAGAGGCTCAAATTAGTCCATTCTGGGTGGAAGGAGATGAGTAGTAGGAATATGCCTTGCACCAGTGGGAGTTCTGGTCCTCATCCCCTAAGATGTTAATTGTATATCCAGAGAACATGAGAGTGGTCCCGCAATTGAATAATTTTTTGGCTTGAAGTATATCTCTGGGAGTATCAATAAACCATTTCCTTACAGTGAAAGAATTCCGCCCAGAACGAACTAATTTGGACCTATGGAATTTCTACTTTCGAGCTGCAAAGCGGCTATTGCATTCAACGTCGGTTTCTTTTCTAAAGCCCCTTCTTTTGGTCTTGTCAAGGCCGCCATCGCCGAGATGGGAAGTGCCCCCCGTTATGGTTGATTTCAATTTGGGCACATGAGTGGGAACAATGTTTGAATTTCCATCATCCATTGTCGTATCATCGTCCATCAGACCATCTTTTCCCGGCTTGAAATTGATCGCATCAACCTCTGCACCAGCCATCAATTCAGGCGGCCAGGCTGTCGGAGCAGGCAGGGTGGCCTTGGAATTCTTTGGCTTGAAATATATCTCTCGGTGCACCAAGGGACCATCTCCTTTTTTTCTCCTGGGCAGAGGTAGATGAGTAGTAAGAATATGCCCTGGAGTACTGGAACATCTGGTCATCTTGCCCAAAGGTGTTTACTGTAGCTGGACAGAGCTGTTGCCATAAGTTAACGAGAATTTTCGTTTGCTCCAGATGATGTTTGAAATGAAAATTCGGAAGGGATAATATAACCCTCGACAAATCTTGGTTTAATGCGTATCAATGGAAGATCTCCCGAAGCCTTTCGCTGATCAATGACAATCTCCACGATTCACGTGTAATGAGTCGTTACCATTAAAGCTTACTAATTGCATATTTAGAAAAAAGTGCGAAGGTGGTAGTGACAACGAAGAGCGATTAAGGATTAGATATTTCGTAAAGGCACCAATTGACCAACGCACGAAAGAGATTGCATCATGCTTGAAATGAATACTTGGAAAGGATAGCACAACTCTCCTCAAATCTTGGTTTAATTCGTATTAATGACAAATCTTCTCCGGCCTTTCAGACATTAATGACAATATTAATGGTTCCTGCATGATGACCTATTAACATTAAAGCTTAATAATTGCATATCTAGAAAGAAGTGCGAAGGTGGCGAGGATGGCGAAGAGTGATAAAGCATTGTACATTTCATCCACCCGCCAACCCGCGAAAGAGATTCCAAGAAATGGCCAAGTATGGAAAGTGGTCGGGTGGGCTTCAAATTAGGGTTACAAGATATACTCAGGAGACGTGAAGGGTCAATGGTCAAATTGTATGTCTCCAAATTCGGCACAGGGAATATTTACAGGCTTGAAAACAGGGCCACAAGTTCTACTCAAGAGACGTGAGGGCCTGATGGTCAAATTGTATGTATCCCAACTTTTGATTGCAAAATGTGTAACATGAAACATGGGACAATGCCATATTTTAACGGTCAATTTGTATATTGCATAATTTCGGCTGCTGTATATAAAAGCACGAGACATTCGAAAAAACGACTAAGTAACCAAAAAGGGAAAGCAAACGAGAAAAAGAAAGGGGAATTTGGTTGTCAATTTGTAGATCAGGGAAGTTCGGGTGCTGTTTGCAGGCGACAGAACAATGGAAACGCAATGTTGAACCCGCCTATCCGGGAACCCGCGATCCAAAAAGCTGTTGAATATAAAACGAGAAAGCGGTCGGTCGAACTCCTAATATAAAAGTATCAGTGGAAATCTGAAGATGTGAATCCGCCAACCCTCGCACCTAGACATTTTGCGAAAAATGACTAAGTAACTAGAAAGGGAAAGAAAAGGGAAAAAAGAAAGGGGATGACAATTTTCAGAAGCGGGAATTAGTGTAAGAAATCCCCAATGATGGTCTTAACAATAACTATGAAGTGAGTTAAACAAGTGAACAGGTTCTTCAATCAGGGAATAAATAAAGCGAGCCATGCTTATAGTTTCCAGGATGTGTTTGTATAAGAGAAGCATTGAAAAGCCATAAGAAAATCAATTTTGGGATGTTTAAGTAAAGCTTTTGTACTGTCAATTTCACCGCAAGTATAACAACGACAAAGTTGAATATTAAGACGAATTTGAATTTTAATGTCTTGTCTTTGATATAATAGTTCCATTGGACTTCAGATAGTATATATCCTTTTATTTCAAAATATTCCTGGAGATGAATTTTGCTAAGTTAATCGATTAAGGAAAAGTGCTAAAACGAGCCACACACTACATTTGTGTCATAAAGCTTATATTAAAAGGCAAATCATGTCCTGGATATTCTTTAAGATCATAGAAAAACTGCCAAGATCCTGAATCTATCATTAATTTTCCAGAACGAAGCATACAACCAAGAGCCAAGCAAACACCAAATGTATTGAAAGTCGAGGCACAAGGCAACGCATGAACACAGAAGGTGCCAAGTGAGATCCCACAAGGTTCCATAGAGAAGTACACATCGACCTATGCATCAAACAATTCGATATATATAAAAAAAAACACACGTGGCATTAGTTTTCTCTTACATCTGGTATATGTTCCCATGAGAAAATAACCAGGGCCATGAGATATGAACAAAAGTCTACCAAACACAAGACAACACAAAACCAATGGAGCTTCGCCATTGTATCCTAGCTATATCCAAACCCAAAAATGGGGAACAAGAAACTTGTCGATTACTATTTTACCATGAAGCAAGATCATTATGGAGATTTGCTTCTAATAGTGCCATGTTCTATCACTACCAGTTTTAACAATGCCAAATTTCCAATATTATTGGAAATGCCTGATGGTTCTGCCCAGAGGAGCAAGCTATTTCGACGGTTCAAAGGATGGGTTGAGTTATTTACAGTTGGATACTTTGTATAGGGTTTGTCCTCATGCTTCCCATTTCTGGACTGAACAATCTTATGCGCTTGTACATCAACAATAAATGCACCCGCCTGTATGAATTCCAATGCCCAAACTCCCCAATCTCTATAGCGAGTTGTGAAGATATCAAGCTCATGTTTCAATCCATGTTGAGCCCTTTTTTTCAATTAGGGCATCAAGAAAATGCAGATACCATACCATAAATGTATAGTTGGAGATCATCTTCTTTTTTATTTGGGTACCCAAAAAAAGGAAATCCTGCCATGGCTATATAGTTGGAAAATATTTTTCCAATTTGGGTATCCAAAAAGGTGCAGACTCCTCCAACAAATCCACAACCAGCCACCATTTTTTTTTTTCATTTGGAAACCCCAACAAATATGCAAAATTCTTACTGGGAGATGCAAAAAAACATGAAAATAACAACATCGATTTCATTTGTAGTTAGATTCTCCTTGTTGTTTCAAGTGCACAAAAAAGAGACAAAATCTTTGGAAAGAAAATTTTACAGCCATAGATGTAAACTCCGAAGAACTCGAGTCCGACGAACATTCATCTGGGTATTGCAGAAAAATTACAGACACACATGAGATTTTTTCGTTTCCTGCCAAAGCTTGATATGATTTTTTTTTTCCCGAAAGTCATGCAACATGTAGACACTTTTTGCCTTTTTTTGTAGGTATGCTTCATATGACAATTCTGCTAACCCAGGAAGAACATCCTGTAACATAGGTTGTCTAATTGTATAATGCATGATTGCGTTGCCCACGATTCAGATGGCAGCATTGAGGCAATGTCTATATATGTAAGGGAATTTTTTACTACATCACAAACAATCAATTGTATCATCATTTATGAAAGCAGAAGCAGAAGCAAAAGAAGGAGAGTTGAATTTGGCACATACATGCTCGAAGGGGGTCAAGTACGCATTCACTGCAACCAAAACACCCTCAACCTAGGCACGTGAGCATGGCAGTTAATATATTGAACAATATAATATACAGGTGCACAACAAAAAAAAAGAAAAATAACAGAAAATTGGTGAAGGGAATTTGTATGAGCAAAGTGAGGATGAAATTGTAGATGTATACGCACAATAGTTGTAGAGCTAGTTAGTTTATTGAGATCCTGTACTATGTCTGTTCGCAATTCTGTTACAAATGTTGCTTGCGTTGTGCGAAAGATCCTTTCTTTAACATCTCTTTTCTTTGTTATATTTTTGAAGAACATAAGTGGAAATTTCCCTTTATGCAATTGTTGTTCCATTGAAGAAAACAAATTTGAATAGGTGTCGAACAATTGCAGCTGCAACATGGAATAATGAAATAGTTCTGTAACATAACCGAGATACATGGACATGTGAAAGTAAAGGACAAAACCAGATATGGAGAACGGTACCATTGCCTTGTCGTTGTCTGACTCTCCATCTTTTATATGGAGAATGTGTTGCGAGCCAAGTTTTCTCGTGAGTGTGACAACTGCACCAATGGTTCTGATTGGGTAAGTGTCATTGCTCTGTGCAAGTTAGCTGATAGTTGTGTCTGGGACGAAATGATAATTTGAACAAATAGTGAGAATTTTCTCCACAATACTTGTTTCGTTGAGCGATATAATCCGATCACAATCACCACGGTCATATACTTTTTTGGGCAATATATTAAAATTTGTAATGGATATCCCATTACATGGCAATATCTTTTCTGCATGTTTCTGGACAAGTTGTGTGGGAATAGTCAGTGTGACTGTCATAAGGGCCTTGTTGTCTGTCATGTCAGCATGCATAATGGATCTACTTTTGTTTTCCTTGTCCAAGTAGGTGCTATAGACGACCATTATGTCCCCGCCGAACACTTATCCAGTTCGATGGTTGTTCAAGCCCTCTATTGATAGTATTTTGGGTGTTATAAGTTTATACATGGTGACATTTTTTGAACAGGAAAAGTAATGTGAATGGTAGTCTGCATTATTTTTTTGTTTTCTTTTTTCCTAGCATAAATGTACAAGTAGACACACAACTTGGATGAAGTATGGATCCAGAGTTTTGCAACCAAACCTCTTAGTCTGCGGAACTTGCGCTATGTTCAGCGTCTCACTTGTGCTCGTTGATACTTCTTGTGAACTGCAAAGTATGTGTTGCAGATGACATCAACATATTCAGCATGGCATAGATGAATAAATAGCCGAGGAATATTTGTTTGGTAAACATATGAGGAGCACAATGCATGCATCTTTACCTTTGGCCTTGTGGGTCTGTTGATGTTTGCGATGATTGACTGCTCATGGCCATGTTACTAGTCCAACTTTTTCTGATGCAAGCATATGTAGATGAACATCAGAAGGACTAAATAAGCATATGCATTCTATATTTTCCATAATTGTTCTAAATGTCACATACAGGGTCAAAGGAGATGGAATACGAAATAGGGTGTCAAGGGATACTCATGAAACATGAAGACCCGACGGTCAAATTGTATGCCTTGGATTTTTTGACTGCAAAAATGTCTAACAGGAAATAGGGCATGATGGGGGGTTCGACGACCAATCTGTATATCGTGGAACCTCTGAAGCTAGGTGCAATCTTGAACTCGCCAGCCCGGGAACCCGCGATCGAAAAAGTGGCTAAGTATGGAATGAGGTAGAAGCATGAGTATAAATGTGAACCCGTGAGTCCACCAATCTGCACACCTAGACATTCTCGGAAAGACGACTAAGCAAAGCAACCAGAAAGAAAAAGTAGAGGAGAAACGTTAACTATAGAAGAGGGAAAAAAAAAGGGGATAATAGAAACTGGGAAAATTAGAAATGGGGAGGGAAATGTTTGGAAGCAGGAAGTCTCAACAAAGGCCCATTGTTTCCAAAACATCGTTTTCTAGTCCAATATTATACGCACCCACCCGTTTTGTATGTTTAATTTACTAGTACAATTGGTATACCTTTTGGAATATTGTACCACAACCCCCTCTGTTGTGGCATATAAGAATTCATCTTCCTGTCCAACCAATCTGTTTCTTTAAATGTAGCAATGCCGAACATACATTGGACATGAAGGTAACTTAGTATGTAGAAAGACATGTAAAAGAAAGAAACACAATTCTATTTATTTCATTGTAGCAACGAAGAGAATACAATTCACACGAGGATAAGTTACCATGTAGAAAAACACGTAGTATCTACATACAGTAAAATAGGTTCAAAGCAGTAGAATAAGTAGAACAAATACACAGACAATAAATGAAATACTAAACACTGGAATATGAAATAAGAGTAGAGGCATGCACCTTTGTAACTCCTCTACATTCGCGGCAAAGAGTCCATCGTCTTCTCCAACCACTCTGTTTGTTTAAATGTAGAAATGCAGAAAAAATACAATGGACATGAAGGAAGTTGGTATGCAGGAAGACATGTAAAAAAAATAAACAGAGTTCGATTTATTTCAATGCAGCGGCACAAAAAATACAAAGGACATGAAGATAAGTTATTATGTAGGAAGGTACACAATATCTACATACAATAAATTAGGTGAACACATATACAGACACGAAATGATATACAAAACAATTGAATATGAAATAATAATACAAGCATGTACCTTTGTATCTCCTCTTCCACCGCTGCGGTAAAGACTCCTTCGTTTTCTCGAGCTATTTGTTTGTTTGAATGTGGGAACACACAAAATACAATGAACATGAATGGAAGCTGGTATGCATAGGAGAACAAGTAATATGTACATACACTAAATGAGAATCAATGAATAGAATAAAAGATAGTTAGAAACACAAACCTTTGCTTTTCTCCATCCATGGTTGTAAGTATATAAAGTTTTTCCTGCCCAAAATATATTACAAGAAAAAAATATTAAGAAATTGCATGGCCATAGCTGAATGATTTTGGTTTTCTGCAACAAAGTATCCAAATATGCTTTGAGACATGGAAATACAATTTTGCAATATCTTTGGTGTACATCTCATATTTCAAGTACAAGACAAATTGTATCGTGGTCACATCAGTCTGTGTACATGATAAAGAGGTTGTATTGTGATATGGGAAGATTTCACCATATATGGTTGATAAGTGCGTTTTGCACATGTTTTATCTTAACAAAAAGACAACGGACATTGTAATTGCACATGTAGTTGTCCAATCATTTGTTATGCCACTATTTTGTATCATGCCAACACTGAAGTATCCTATAATGATAATGGTTTTGTCCAAATGTAAATGGTGTGATGCATTTGAGAACACATTCATTATGCTAGAAATGTTGCACGCCAAACAACATATAAAGTGAATACTGCAATTTGCAATCCACAGAACACCAGTCTTGCTAGCACCATCTCAGTATCCTTTTCTTCTACAAGAACATTTTAAAAAGACATGTAGGTATGGTCCAGAGCTAGGAAAAAGAATTGGAGCAAAATCCAAGAGCAAGATAGGCGGGCATGGGACAGGTGCCAGATCCTGACTTCCCCAGACACGACAAACGACAAAACCGCAGGTCCACTCGCGGGTGTAGGACTTGAACACCGCAAAGTGCAACAAAAAAAAAAAACCCAGCTCCAACTGCCGACGGAGGACCCCAACCCTGCAAAGCTGAAGTAAACAAAAGAAAAAAACATTCAACAAACCAGCGAGCAAGCACGAACAGGACCAACTGCAACCCCAAGACCTCAAACTCACAAACTTGAGCCAAACAACACAAGCAACAACCGACGAACAAGAAGCAACCGACGAACCAACGAACAAGCAACAACCACTGAACCAGTAAACAACATATGTATCTCCAACAATTACCAAACTGCAACCTAAGCACAAAAGGAACCGAAAACATATGATGAACATGCCAGTAGAAATAATCAAACATTCTTACTTGTAAACTACAAACAATGAACAACAAAGAACGAATATAAAATGAAATTATGGCATTGAAACTTACTCCCAAACGATGAATGACAGAAGCGCAGGTCGAATTGTGGGTGCAACACCTGGACCCCACAAAGTAAAAAAAAAAACATATCAAACTGCGAATGCAGGACCCCAGCCCTGCAAAGTTGAAGTAAACAAAAGCAAGCAACAAGCACCAACAGGTCCAACCGCAGGCGCAGGTCCCCAACCTTGCAAAGTTGAACCAAACAACAACAAGCAGCAACCAACGAACAAGAAGCACCCACCGAACCAGTAAACAATATATGTATCTTCAACGATGACCAAATTGCATTCCAAGCATAGAAGAAGTATGAAACATACAATGGCTATGCAACTGGTGGTGGACAACAATATTGTCCAAATTCACTGCAACATTGTATGAAAAAATTCGAGGAAAAATGTACTATGAGAAGCCTATTTAGGTAAACATTTAAGGTTGTCAGGCTGTTTAAGGGCCTTGCACTATGCAAACATTTAAGTTGTCAGGTATGTTTCAGGACCTCGCACTATGTAAACATTTAAGTTGTCAAGCCTATTCAAGCACCTCAAAAAACATGTCAATGCTCTAAACCTTCGATATGTAAACATTTCAATACAAATAGAAATAATAATAAAATGACATATTAATATGAACTCAACGAATTATCGATCGCTATAGTCCCTCTACGCTTTCAACAGGGAGTAATAAAAAAAAAACATTAAAAAACAACGTCCATGCTCAGAACTTTCGGTACGTAAACATTTCAGTAAAAATGTAATAAAAATTAAAAAAGAGCATATAAGCTCAAAACTTTGGATATCTAAACATTTACAACATTGGGAACAACGAAGCTCGCAATAAGACCTCAACTATATTCTCCAATGAGATGATGACATATAAGTTTTTATTTTTTATATAAAAAATAATGTTTTTACTTCTATAGTACGAACAATACAGATGATGCGAAAATCCATAGTCAAAGGACATATTAATATGAAGTCAACGAATTATCGATCACTATAGTCCCTCTGCGCCTTCGACATGGAATAATAACACCCAACACATGTTTAGAGAATCACCACTTGGTAGAAAGGCATACATATGCTCAAACGACCCTCTATTCGATATTTGAATAGGAATCCGAGCACATTCATCATTAAAAATTTTTCCCACAATTATTATTCATTTTAATTGGGGGTTTGGAGTTGTGGACTAGTTTAATTGATAATGGGGAGAATGCCTCTGATAACTTAAAATCTAGAATCTGCAAAATGGATGACACATGGATGTTGATATGGGGAGAATGCCTCTGATAACTTAAAATCTAAAATCTGCAATGGATGGCACATGCATGTCAACATACAGTATTGGGTAGTCTCTATTTGCAAAATGGATGGCACATGGATGCAAGTACATAGTATTGGTAGTCTCAAGGAGGGGAAAATGCCATATCTTTGATGCAGGAGCATCGCTCCACCTCAACAAATGCGCCAACACGCCAGCACGTAAACACACAATTGAGAAAGGGAGAGGCATTAAACCTCCCATTTTTTTAAAATTTGAAATAATCTTATACAAATTTTTGTGTTGTAAGGCTGTAAATGCCGGACCATGCCTTTGTACAGGTAGTGGTTGGATTTCCTTAAAGGGTTGCTTGTAGCAGACCCAGATCGTAGTCAGGTCTGGGTAAACATTTATGAAACTTCAATGTAATAGATGAGGTTAGGTGAGAGAGGACGAGCTCGCAGAGCCCCTCTTTTGTAAAGGAGATCTTGTATCAGATTTCATAAGGAGAATGATAGAGGGAGAATTATAGAGAGCCTTAGAGAGACTCGATAGGAAGAATAGTTCCGAGAGAGAGAGCTTGAGAGAACTGGGAATCTGTTACAATCCAGTTTTTGTAAACATCTGTATAGACACACATAGATAATAGAAAAGCAGTTTTTCCTGCATACAGTGTGTTTATGTATTTGTGTCCATTTTATGTTTTTATGCATTTTCATGGTTTGAATGTGTAACTGGTGAAGTATTGCATGAGTTTCAATTGTTTCTCGTCTTTGGGTTTCCGAGTGCAAGGAGTGCACACAGTCTGCAAAGAATGTGTTGACAGAGGTTTAACCTCAAGGGAAAGCTCAGAAGGGATACCGTTGAACCTTCATCAATAGAAGTGCAAGGAGTGCACGGGAAGAACTCTTTATCGAGTTCAAAGAAGCGGAGTTACTGAGAACTCTGTAGAGCTCTGCCAGGTGGGCATTGAGCCAGTGCAAGTGTGCACAGAAGAACTCCGTGTTGAGTTTGGGAGAAACAGAGTTATTGAACATTTTATGAGGAAAAGCTCTGCAAGGAGTGTATCGAGAAAAATAATGCCAGGAAGGCGAGAAGTATTTCTTGTTCAATAAATCCTTAGGATTCTGAGTTTGACGAAATCCTGAGAATGCAAGGTGTGCGTGGGAGGTCAAAATCTTCGAGGAGATCAAGCTCAGAAGGGATAACGCAAGAAGCGCGTATGAGACAGACTTATTCTAAGTCCATAAGCTCAGAAGAGATAACGCTTTCAAAAGTGTAAGTGAGACCCAAAGGAGTCGGGTTCGCGGAAGGAAGTTCAAAGACCGAGACCTTTCGAACATTGAGAAAATCTTCTAAGTCGGGAGAAGGTAGAAACTCAGGAGGAAGAACGATCGTGATCGTCGGATCATAGGGAAGAAGATCGGCAATCATCGTATCAAAAGGAGGTGCACGAGTTTTAGCACTTAGCGTATAGAGGAGAGAGAATTTATCAGAGTTAAAGTTTGAGATTCCCGGAGTCCAGAACCCCAGAATAGAATCTCGACCATCCGATCAGCGGGATAGATCTAAACTGTCAGATCATTGGAGGCGAATACCAAGTGTTGGATCCCCAGGAGGAATCACAGTCGTTGGTTGATGTAAGCTCAAGAGGGAGAGCGGTTTGAAAGTTGAGATTCCTGAAATCCGGAGTCCCGGAACGCCGAGTTGGATTCTCATCCGTTCGATTGATCAAGTGCGAGTTGTTAGATATCGCGAATGCATAAGGAATCAAGTTTGAGACTTGAAACTTCCGGAGTGTGGAGAGCCAGAGCTTATCCGGACTGTTGAATCCAGGAGGGTCCGTGTCAGCAGACCGAAAGATCTGGAGGAAGGCGGAAGTTGAGACTTGAAACTCCCGAAGTGCGAACAACCGAAGAGCCACGAGTCGTTGATCTGGGAGGAGACACTTGTCAACAAATCTTGAGCTCCAGGGAAAAGTTGAAGTGGAATTTCAGTTTGAAAACTGAGATCGTCGAAGCACGGAGACCTGAAGTTCCAAAATAAGATCTGGACCGTGAGATCTAAGGGAGACGTGGTGCGAATCCGTGAACTCCGGGTAAAGTCCCGAAGTGATTCACAACTATTGGATTCAAAGGAGATGTGGCACAAATATATTAACTCTGGGTAAATTTATGAAGTAATCCTCAATCGTTGGATCAGGGGGGACACGCGTAAGTGGATCTCAGACTCCGGGTAAAAGTCATTTGGAAAAAGAGGTTTGAGATTTGAAATCTTAGAAGCCCAGAGACCCGGAGGAAATCTCGACCGTCGATTGAGAAGAGGGCTGTTGAATCAGTGATCTAGGTTGAAAGGAAAACACCCAGGTAAAGGTAGGGTCGTTGATTTACGAGACAAGTGTCTGTAGATTGCCAGTTCCAGAAGGTTGGAGTACGACAGAGAGCTGAGTTTGAGATTTCAAACTCCCGAAGTCCGGAATTGCGAAGAGAACCTCAACCGTTGATTCAAGGAGAGCTAATCTGGTTCGTAGATAAGAAGGATGTATATTTGAAGCGTTGATTGGACGTTATCGTCAAGATCGCAAGATCGACGATCCCATGTTATTGCAGGGACATAAGTTGCGAGGAGTTTAAGGGATCGAAGGTGGGCCGCAATTTGAACTATGGTTTCAGCAAGGGGATGCGTGGAGGTCGTAGGAGCATTGCGGGCCCAAAATTGGTTTAACTCCAGACCGCTTATGACTGCGCCCACAATCACGTGGTCATAGCCCCAGGTCATATCAAGTGAGGGCTTGTCTGAAAGGGAGCTACCACCGACATTCTGAGTTTTCGCACAGAGCGAAAGGGGAAGGTCGCGGGTTGTTGTCATACATGTACCAAGAAGCTGAGGGGGCCTGTGTTTAGATACAGAGGGGGACCTTTAAGGTTCCAGAGAGTCTTTCGACTCGAGAATTTGAAGATCCAAGACTGGGAGGTCGCGCAGCCCTATGGGGGAGTAGGGGGGCTGCATCAATTGGTATCAGAGCTTTTTTGCAGAATTGATTTCTATAGGCTGAGGAGAGAAGACATTAAAGAAGAGATAGTCTGATACCATCAATTGGTATTAGAGCACATAATTGATTTTTGTAGGCAAAGGGGATAATCTGATAACATCAGGTGGTATCAGAAGATCGAGCTTTGCTTACATATAGTAGACAAGAAAGAGGTAAAAGGAAGGCAGAGTACTGATGCTCTGTGAGAAGTTGTTGCATGGATGCAACAATAAAATTTTAAACATCCGGGTGGGCTGTGAGAGAAGATGGAAATGCTCGCAGATGTAGAGTAATCCACAGACTTTCTAGGAGGGCTGGAAAGAGGTGGAAATGGCTACTGAAGACCATGGATGTGGTCAAAGAGAAGGCCGCAAGAAGAAATGCAATCCAGAGATGGATCTGGAGTTCAATCAGATAAAAGCACAAATGGAGAAGCTTGCATTTAAAATGCAACAAGATGCAAAAGAGCATTGGGTGTATGAGTGGCCGATGAAGAAGAAGGCGAAGTGGACAGTAAATAAATTGTTGGCTAGAGAACAATGAAGATTGATGAGAAGATGGCTGAGGCATGCTGAAAACCTCAGTGACATAGAGGAGGAATTGATTCACACCTGTGAACTAGAGACTGGGAGAAATCTCAATGATGAAGAGGAGAAGAGGTCAGATGAAGATCTCATAAACTGCCAAGTGGGCAGAAATGGACTTTCAAGTTGCCAAGTGGGAAATGGAAAGAGACTAGGTGGAGGTCTCGTATATTGCCAGGGGAGCAGTGTCGAAAGTTCAGATTTCCAAGTGGGCAACGAGATGGGATCTGTTGATCTCATAGACTGCCAGGTGGGTAGTAGAGAATTCCCAAATTGCCAGGTGGGCAGGGAGAAGTAGATGAGTCTGTCTGAAAGTATAGGGAGCTCAGAAGTGAGTTCATGTCAACGAGGAATGCTGATAGATGGAGATTCATGTGGACTTGCAGACCATGTGAATGAAGATGATGACAAGTTAAAAACTTTCACCATCCAAGAAGAGAATCAGAAGAGCATTCTAATTATTGGAGGGATCAAGATATTCCTACCAAACAACCAAGTAGAGACCAGTGCACATGATGAAGGTGCAACAGAAGGAGAAAGACAACCAACAGAAACTGTTAAAGAGGAATAAATAGAGCAGACAATGATGTCTACCCCAGCAGAAGGAGAAGAACATTCAACCGAATTGCTCAAAAATTTCAGCCAGGAAGTTGATCAAGAGATGACTGCAACGCTGAAGCCTGCAACATAAGAGAGAGTAGACAATATAGACTTTGCTGAGATGTATGAAGAACTGGAAGCCCTAGAAAGACGGGTAATGGTGCAAAGCTTGCACATACAATAGGTCAAGTTGGAGACATATGGAGGAGCATACCAGCCATAGGAGCGGTTGGAGGAAATTGGAGATATGCCAACACAAGAAGAACTGACAGAAGAAGCCAATATGTCAGTGGAGGAGACTGAACAACAGGTCAGTCAAGAAGAGACTGCATAATTGAGGTTTGCAACAGAATGGCAACTCAATGCCACAGGGGGAAGTAAACACAGCATGGGGGATCGAGCAGATCTACCCACTAATAAGTATGGGGAGAAGGAAGTGCAGCAGAGAAGACTGCATTACAAGAGCCAGCCACTGGAACAACTGGTCGAGGTGATAGCAGAGATCATAAAGCTGATTTTGAGGTCAAGGGAAGCAATCAACAAAGGGGAGTCGAATAGAAGAGAACCTGCCATAGCAGCAGGGAAGAAACAAAAGAGGAAAAAGAAGCAGCAACAACATAGTTGGAGAGGAGCAAGGGGACAACTCCAGAAGAGAATTTGGGATCCAAGAGGATTTCAACACTGGGGAAGAGGAGCTCATGTTTTTCCTAGTAGGGGAGTATGATGCAGGAGCATCACTCCACCTCAACAAATGCGCCAGCACGCAAACACACAATTGAGAAAGGGAGAGGCATTAAACCTACCATTTTTTTTAAATTGGAAATAATCCTATACAAATTTTTGTGTTGTAAGGATGTAAATGCCGAGCCATGCCTTTGTACAGGTAGTGGTTGGATTTCCTTAAAGGGTTTCTTGTAGCAGACCCAGATCGTAGTCAGGTCTAGGTAAACATTTATGAAACTTCAATGTAATAGACAAGGTTAGGTGAGAGAGGACGAGCTCGCAGAGCTCCTCTTTTGTAAAAGAGATCTTGTATCAGATTTCATAAGGAGAATGATAGAGGGAGAATGATAGAGAGCCTTAGAGAGACTCAAGAGGTAGAATAGTTCCGAGAGAGAGAGAGAGATTGAGAGAACTGGGAATCTGTTACAGTCTAGTTTTTGTAAACATCTGTATAGACACACATAGATAATATAAAAGCAGTTTTTCCTACATACAGTGTGTTTATGTATTTGTGTCCATTTTATGTTTTTATTCATTTTCATGGTTTGAATGCATAACTGGTGAAGTATTGCATGAGTTTCAATTGTTTCTCGTCTTTGAGTTTCCGAGTGCAAGGAGTGCACACAGTCCGCAAAGAATGCGTTGATAGAGGTTTAAACTCAAGGGAAATCTCAGGAGGGATATCGTTGAACCTTCATCAATAGAAGTGCAAGGAGTGCATGAGAAGAACTCTTTATTGTGTTCAGAGAGAAGCAGAGTTACTGAGAACTCTGTAGAGCTCTGCTAGGTGGGCATTGAGCTGGTGCAAGTGTGCACAAAAGAACTCTGTGTTGAGTTCGGGAGAAACATAGTTACTGAACACTTTGTGAGGAAAAGCTCTGTAAGGAGTGCATCGAGCAGAATAATGCCAGGAGGGTGAGAAGTGTTGAAATAATGTAACTTCGAAGAGTATTCTTATTCTTATTCTTATTTTATTCATTGGATTAATCCCCATTGTGGAGTAATCATGTCGGTAATTGTATTAGGACCAAATCCCCTTTTGCGGATTGGTCAATGGACAATTGTAATAGGCAGAATAAGAAGTCGGCCCCAACAGTTATTATTGAGACCCATAATTAAATTAAAGGTGGGCTTACCCACCCAGAGTGAGAGGTTGGCCCTGCCAGTGAAAACCCCTCACACATGCCAGTCTTGTATATATAGAGAGGCTAGCGCCTCACTTTAACACACAACTCACTTGCTCATTTTCTTAAGAGGCAAGCTGCAATTACCAGTTGGAGAGAGGAGAAGAAGAGTGGCGCATCTGTTGGGGAGGACTATCTGTATTGGTTTGAGTTATCTCTTGAACATTGTATTGGCAATTTATGATAAGGAAGTTTTTGCTGGGTTTTCTTCCCCTAGAGGGTTTCCCAGGATAAATGCTGTGTCTCTTGTGAATGTGTATTTCTC
>ML792432.1:223346-235031 GCA_009831015.1 Picea engelmannii | reverse complement strand
TGTTAAGGGGGAGTGTTGAAATAATGTAACTGCGAAGAGTATTCTTATTATTATTGTTATTTTATTCATTGGATTAATCCCCATTGTGGATTAATCATATCGGTAATTGTATTAGGACCAAATCCCCTTTTGCGGATTGGTCAACGGACAATTGTAATAGGCATAATAAGAAGTCGGCCCCAACAGTTATTATTGAGACCCATAATTAAATTAAAGGTGGGCTTACGCACCCAGAGTGAGAGGTCAGCTCTGCCATTGAAAACCCCTCACACGTGCCAGTCTTGTATATATAGAGAGGCTAGCGCCTCACTTTAACACACAACTCACTTGCTCATTTTCTTAAGAGGCAAGCTGCAATTACCAGTTGGAGAGAGGAGAAGAAGAGTGGCACATCTTTTGGGGAGGACTATTTGTATTGGTTTGAGTTATCTCTTGAACATTGTATTGGCAATTTATGATAAGGAAGTTTTTGCTGGGTTTTCTTCCCCTAGAGGGTTTCCCAAGATAAATGCTGTGTCTCTTGTGAATGTGTATTTCTCAGTGATCTTGTTCTTATGTTGCTCTTATCTATTGAAATGCAAAGAACTATAATAATGGCATAAACATTAACAAGAAGTATTTCTTGTTCAAGAAATCCTTCGGATTGTGAGTTTGACGAAATCCCGAGAACGCAAGGTGTGCGTGGGAGGTCGAAATCTTCGAGGAGATCAAGCTCAGAAGGGATAATGCAAGAAGCGCTTATGAGACAAAATTATTCTAAGTCCATAAGCTCAGAAGAGATAATGCTTTCATAAGCGTAAGCGAGACCCAAAGGAGTTAGGTTCGCGGAAGCAAGTTTAAAGGCTGAGACCTTTCGAACATTGACAAAATCTTCTAAGTTGGGAGAAGGTGGAATCTCAGGAGGAAGAACGACTGTGATCGTCGGATCATAGGGAAGAAGATCGACAATCGTCAGATCAGAAGGAGGTGCATGTGTTTTATCAATTCACGTACAAAGGAGAGAGAAGTTATCGAAGTTGAAGCTTGAGATTCTTGGAGTCCGGAACCCCGCAATAAAATCTCGACCATCCGATCAGCGGGATAGATCTGAATCGTCAGATCATTGTAGGCGAAGGCCAAGCGTCGAATCGCTAAGAGGAATCATAGCCGTTGGTTGCTGTAAGCTCAGGAGGGAGAGCGGTTTGAAACTTGAGATTCTCGAAGTCCGGAGTCCCTGAATGCCGAGGTGGAATCTCAACTGTTTGATTGATCAAGTGTGAGCCATCAGATATCGCGAGTGCATAAGGGATCAAGTTTGAGACTTGAAACTCCTGGAGTGCGGAGAGCTGGAGCATATCTAGACCGTTGAATCCAGGAGGGTACGTGTCAGCAGGTCGAAAGATCTAGAGGAAGGCGGAAGTTGAGACTTGAAACTCCCAGAGTGCGAATAGCTGAAGAGCCATGAGTCGTTGATCTGGGAGGAGACACTTGTTAATAGATCTCGAACTCCGAAGAAAAGTTGAAGTTGAATTTCAGTTTGAAAACTGAGATTGCCGAAGCGCAGAGACCCGAAGTCTCGAAATAAGATCCGGACTGTGAGATCTAAGGGAGACGTGGTGCGAATCCGTGAACTCCGGGTAAAGTCCTAAAGTGATTCACAGTCGTTGGATTCTGGGTAAATTCCCGAAGTAATCCTTGATCGTTGGATCCGGGGGGACACGCGTAAGTGGATCTTAGACTCTGGGTAAAAGTCATTTGGAAAAAGAGGTTTGAGATTTGAAATCTCAGAATTCTGGAGACCCGGAGGAAATCTCAACCATTGATCGAAAAGAGGGTCATTGAATCGTTGATCTTGGTTGAAAGATCAAACACCCAGGTAAAGGAAGGGTCGTTGATTTACGAGACAAGTGTCCGTAGATCGCCAGTTTTGGAAGGTTGGAGTACGGAAGAGAGCTGAGTTTGAGATTTCAAACTCCCGAAGTCCGGAATTGCAAAGATAACCTCAACTGTTGATTCAAGGAGAGCTGATCTGGTCCGTAGATAAGGAGGGCGCATATTTGAAGCGTTGACTGGACGTCATCGTCAAGATCGCGAGATCAAGGATCCAGTGTGATTGCGGGGACATAAGTTGCGAGGAGGTTAAGGAATCGAAGGCAGGCCACAATTTGAACTGTGGTTTTGCCAAGGGGACGCATGGAGGTCGTAGGAGCATTGCGGGCCCAAAAGTGGTTTAACTCCAGACCGCTTATGATTGCGCCCGCAATCACGTGGTCATAGCCCCAGGTCATATCAAGTGAGGGCTTATCCGAAAGGGAGCTAACGCCGACATTCTGAGTTTTCGCACAAAGCGAAAGGGGAAGGTCGCGGGTCGCTGTCAGACCTGCACCAAGAAGCCGAGGTGGCCTGTGTTTAGATACAGAGGGGGACCTTTAAAGTTCCAAAGAGTCTTTCGACTCGAGAATTCGAAGATCTAAGACTGGGAGGTCGCGCAGCCCTATGGGGGAGTAGGGGGCTGCATCACTATTTCAAAAAAAATTGAGAATGTGAAGGATTATCCACAAAGCTAAACTCAAGAAGTCAAAACACCACTATTGAAAATACACAAGAGATTAAAGATTCCACCATGAACAAGACTGAAAAATGAAAATAAATTATAATTTTTTTATGTTATTATTTAATAAAAATTAATTTTAAAATTTTCATATCTTAATAAGAAATAAGAAATATTAAATTAAATTTATAAAAATTAATTAAACAAAAAAATTATTTTTAATTAAATATTATATATATATATATATATATATATATATATATATATATATATATATATATATATATATATAAATAAATATATATATATATATATAACAAAAAATTAAAATATGTATACAAATTTACACTACAAATTCTAACTTCACCTTACACATATATCCACATTACAAACTTTTAACTTCACCCCACATATCTATCCACATCATAGACTTTCATTATAAAAGAAATTTTATGAGATACATGGATGATACAAATCATCTTTTATGGTATATATATAGATACATATATCCACATTACAAACTTTTAACTTCACGCCACATATCTATCCCCATCATAGACTTTCCGTTATAAAATAAATTTTATGGGATATATGGATGATACAAATCATCTTTTATATATATATATATATATATATATATATATATATATATATATATATATATATATATATATGTGGGGATGATACAGAGTATTTACATTACATGTTTTTTCATATTAATAAAAAAGAAGATCTTATATGTAACATTGTTAACAAATTAATTTTGTAATGCTTTATGAATTAATTTTACTTTTCATTATGGATGAAATAATGAAAAGAAAAGAAATGAATTTATTATTTTAAAATATAATCTAATATATTAGATATTTTATTATCATAAATATATATTAAAATAAGTATAATTGAAACATAAATTTGAATTAAATATAAAATTTATTAAAATTTTAAAGATCTTAAATTAGTTTTAATTAGATCACTGTATGGATGGAATATAAGCGTTTAAGAAACATTTAAGGATAAATGAAACAACACATGTAAATGTGAAAACATTTAAGGATAAATGAAACAACACATGTAAATGTGAAAAGACTAGAAGGGTGATTACAAGTTTTGAATTTGTTTTGAAGTTTGGAGTAATTCTTTTTATAATTTTCAAGTTAGAGTTATTCTTATAAATCGTCAAATCTATAGCTTAAAGCTTTGAAGTAATTTAGTCAAATCTATAGCTTAAAGCTTTGAAGTAATTTAGGTGCATTTTTATAATTTTTATTTTAAAGTTATTTTTAAGAATTGTTAAATATATAGTTTATGTAGGTATCAAGAATATTTCCAAATCTAATTGTTATGGGTGTATGGGACTTTTTCTAGCAGAAAATTTTTCAATATATTTATATATATAGTGTTCTCAAAGACAAGTACATTGACATGAAATACACCCAACTCTAAATCATTCCAAGAGAGTACTAAAATAACAATGACCTTTTAAAGAGCTTAAGATACATATCCTATCTATTGAATTTCCATTACAAATGGAAAAAATCCTATATTACTATGAAGGATTCAACCTCCATATTCCAAAACTAAAACAAAACTAGTCTAAAAAAAAGCAGTAGGATTTCGTACGCGAAAATATATGCAGAAAGTGTGAGGGGCCCTCATGTCCTTCAATCCATTTATTGTACTTGATCTTCCCTTCTAGAGCCTGAAGAACTTTTTTGGATAAAACATCCGCCGCCCAGTTCTGTTCCCTGTATATATGAGCAAACCTGAGTGTATTGAATGATGTTGCTATTTCCATAATTCTGTCCTTCTAGCCCACTAAAGAGGTGACATGTAAATTTCCCCTACAATTCAGCTAGTCAATCACTATTTTTGAATCTCCATAGACTTGTAGATGTTCAAAGTCCAGCCAGGATGCCAAGGTTAAGATCGCCCAAACGCCTAGAAGTTCATCCCTTGTGTTTGTACCAAGGCCACAATTGAGGGTCCACTTGTAGCTAGTGTTTCCAGAAGATTTTATTACATCCCTTGCCTCACTCAGGAACCCATTTGCTTGAGCTGCACCATCAAACCATCCCACAATAGGCAGAGCATAACAAGGAGTCTTTAAGATTCTAAGACACTTCCCTTTCTGAGGACCCAAACCTGTAGAAATTTCCAAAATCCCCAGAATTTTATAAACAACCGCCTGTATAGAAGGGGTACCATTTTCAAAGTTTTTCTTGTTTCTTTCCAACCAAATAAACCAACAAGCCAAGGAGGGTAGAGTACCGAAGTTCCTCTCTTTATTAATCCAACTATGATAACAATTAATTGAATTGTTACCATCCCAAATAAAGTTTATAAGAAAAGCAGATTTTATATTTTGCCACACCTGTTGAGTGAAAATACAATTGACGAACATATGCAAGATTGTCTCAGAATCCATGGAACATAAGTGATAGAGGCTTGGTCTTTCCCAACCTTTTTTTTGAAGGTTATCCCATGTTAGGATGTTATTCTCCACTGCGGGCCAAGTGAATAATCTGATTTTTAAGGAAACATCCCTAGACCACATATGCCTCCTCCATCCTCTAAACTGATGCTGCCAAAGTTTTTTTGCTAAAGCATGATAAACATTTTTAATTGTTAGGATGTTCGAGTTGTCTCCACCAGTCCAAATTAATTTGTCTTCTCTTTGCTGGAGTTGGACCCTCGATCTAATTAAACCCTTACAAAAAAAACCCCATTCATGAGCCAAATCACCTGGTAGTTCCAAATCAGAATTGTCTTTCCATTGAGCAATTATATGTGCCATCGAGGTCTGTGCACTGGCTTGAAAAATATATCTGATATTTTTAATCTTTAGGGCCGATAGAAGATCTTGAGAGAGCAGAGAAGCATTCCCAAGGCCCAATATCTTGTCTTTCCCAATCAAAGCTGACTGTCCATTTCCAGGATTCCAACTTAACCAATGAGTGATAAGGGGAAGAGATTTTAGAAGGTTTTTCCAAGTCTGCGAAGCTAAGGGATGACTAGTTGTGGCATATCTGAACCAAGTAGATATAGATACATAAGGGAGGTATTTATCCTTGATCACCCCATGCCAAATCCCATCCTTGGTCAGGGCACAACACAGTGAGTTTGCAACCAACGCTCGGTTAAAGTGGTGAATATTTCTAATAGCCCAACCACCGAAAGACTTTGGTTTAGCTAGCACCTCCCAACTACATAGGTGAAAGTGATGAGAAGTACTACCACTCGACCAAAGGAAGTCAAAAACCAATTAGTGAATCTTATTAAGCACAAATACCGGGATTGTCGCTAGAGCCATCCAGTAAACTGGTTGGGTTTCCAACACCGCTTTTACAAGGATGCAACAACCACCTAGTGATAACCACCTGTTAAACCAATGTCCAATCCTGTTTCCAAATTTAGCTAAAATCCATCTCCAATCATCAAAATTGTATTTCTTAGCTTTTAAGAAATATCCCAGGTATCTAAAGCCTTCATCTAGGTTAGCAAAATTAAAAGAAAAAGCTTCCTTAAACTTGTCCAGCATGTCCCCTTGGATGCCCGAGTGGTGGAAGGTAGATTTACTCATATTTACTTTAAGACCTGAGGCACAACAAAAAATATTCATTAGGGATTTTATCTCCTTCCACTCCTCTAGGGAGGCCTTTTCATGATGAGGATGTCGTCAACAAAGAAAAGATGGAGAACTTTTACAATCCCGGAAACCTTCACCCCTGTCAAGCTTCCCTCAGTTTGACCTTTTTTCAACAACATGCTGAAACTTTCCATAACTAAAATGAATAGTAATGGCGACAACAGATAACCTTGCCTTAAACCTCTGTCACTCTGAAAAAAATGGGAAGTCTCACCATTTATAAGAACAACAAAGGAGGAACTGACTACACAACTCATAATCGAGTTGATAGAAGGCAAACTAAAGCCCGTTTGAACGAGGATCAATCTTAAAAAGTCCCACTTTACACAGTCATAGGATTTTTTTAAGTCCAACTTTAAAATTAGAGCCTTCAAATTTTTCATTTTTATATCGTGTAAACATTCTTGCGCCATCCCAATAGCATCCAATATCCACCTGCCTTTTAAGAAGCCTAGTTGTTCACTCGACAACGACCTCGAGAAGATAGGCTTGAGTCTATTTGCAATCACCTTTGATATCAACTTACAACATAAGTTACAGAGCGCTATGGGTCTGTAGTCTCCAAAAGTCGAAGCTTTATTTTCTTTTGGGATCAAAGTCATAAAAGTGGAGTTTAGAGAGCTTAGAACCTTACCTATGATCCTAGAGTCCTCCACTAACTCCAACAGATAATCACCAAGCAGATCAAAGAAATGAGAGAAGAATTCAACCGTCCAACCATCATGGCCCATAATTTTATCTTTTGAAAAGAACTTCATGACTTCCCTAATCTCCAATTTTGTACAAGGTCTATCAAGATGTAAAGTATCCTCCTCATTTACAAAACGAGGAAAAAGACTGGCTGCATAAACTTGATCCACTAAGGAGGGATGGTCGTCGATTTCAAACAAACCTTTAAAGTATCTTTTAGCTTCTTTTTTAAGTGCCTCTTGACCCCTGTGGCTTTGTCCATCCTCATCTAGAATCTCCCAAATATGCTTGTTATTCCTTCTAGCACTGATAAAGCTATGAAAGAACCTTGCATTTTGATCACCACTCTTCAACCAAATAGCTCTACTCCTCTATCTCCAGAGTTCTTCATCATGGAGAAGTAATGAATTTCACTCTTCCTCCAGATTTTTAAAGTGGCAGTTAGTATGAGGGCCCCTCCCATTCCTTGGAAGTGAAGAAAGTGCTACACGTAGCTCCTCCTCCAGAGTTTCTAGTCTGAAGATTTTTGCCCTTCTCGGAAGCTTTACCCAAGATTTAATTCGGGTTTTTAACACTTTCAGTTTCCACACAAATCTTTGTTGGATATTAGATTCCACAAAAAAACCTTGATCAAGACAAACATCTTTTACTATAGAATTGAACTCTTCCTCCACCAACCAGGACGGGTTTAACTTAAAAGGGTAGGCCGAAGGAATTTGAAGAAATTCAAATTGTGCCAATACCGGTGCATGATCCAAGATAAAAGGTTATTCCACCCAGGATCGATACCTACCCACTTCACTTAACGGATTCTTCGATACTAAAATACGATCCAACCTTTTTGTAATGATGTCATCCCCTGCTTTGCCATTCCTCCACGTGGGAGACAAAACATCCGGTAGCAAATCCACTAAGTGATTTTCTTGGAAAATATATTTAAAGAAGCCAACAAGCTTGTCCAGATGTGCCGAAGCTCCTGTTGGCATGTTTTACAGGCAGCATATTCTTGTCATTGATGGCAAGTACAACAACGATGATGGCTTAAGTACAAGAAGAATGTGCGAGGCGGGCACCAGAAGTATTTTGGGAAGATGCAGCAGAGCAAGCTCGATAAGATCAGAAGAGATAGTGTAGAGGTGCTTGGCAATTGATGGAAAACAGGCTCGGAAGACATCGTAAGTCCAGACAGGAGAAGCGCACAGATGGAGGACAGATATTAGGCATTAGATTTGAGCGCGGGGATCGACAGTCGTTAGATCCAGGAGAACCTGCACGATCTTTAAAGTGCAAGGTAAAGTGAGCTTACAAAATCCCGAAAGCAGGAGGACCGTTCATCTTCGGGTAGGACACGTGGTCATAGATCAACATTTCGCTGACTAAGAAGTCAAAGGAAGGAAGTTCTCTATCCTATGAAATCGCGAAATGCGAAACCATGACTTAATCTCCATTTTGGAGTTTCGGATACCGGGAGTTGGAGGTGTCAAGGACACTCACGACAAGAATGATGAAATCGCGAAATGCAAAACCGCGATTTAATCTGAGTCGTTGATCAAAGGGAGATCATGGACCGTTGATCTGACTCCATTTCGGAGTTTCGGATACCGGGAGTTGGAGGTGTCAAGGACACTCACGACAAGAATGATGAAATCGCGAAATGCGAAACGTTGAAATACCTTCAGATCATTTTGGGGTTCGTGATTTGGAGTGTCAAAACACTTCATCACAAAAATGCCGAAACACTGAAATGCGAAATGCCGAAATACCTTCAGATCATTTCGGGGTTTGTGACTTGGAGTGTCGAAACACTTCATCATAGAAATGCCGAAACGCCGAAATTCGAAATGCCTTCAGATCATTTCGGGGTTCGTGACTTGGAGTGCCGAAACACTTCATCACAGAAATGCCGAAACGCCGAAATGCGAAACCGTGACTTAATTTGAAGCGTTGATCAAAGGGAGATTGTGGACCGTTGATCAGGCAAGACGAAAGCCCATGAAGGTGCAAAATTGTGAAGCACTCTCATACTTGTCCCCTGGTCACAGATAGTGGTCACAAGAGAGGAAGAAACTAGCGGTACTAAACTCCATTTCAGAGTTTTGATGATTGCAACATGAAGAGCCGAGACTCTTCATCATAGGAGTCCCGAAGTTGCGAAATGCGAAACGCATCTTGATTAGGACCATGGTCATAGCCAATGGGCATATGGGATAAACGAAAGACCCTACGGATTTAATCCAACGGTGCAGGTGAATTTGAATATGATCGGAGGGCTACTGTTGCACTTCACAGTTAATTATTCAGTTATGATTCAATTAGCAGAACCGAATCATGGTTCTTGGACGGTTGGCGTTTCAGTTGCTGAAGCGTTTTTGTTCTAGGGTTTTGAGGGGTAACTGAAGTGGTTGTAGTGTATAAAAGAAACACGCAGTGACTGTGCGTGGTTGACTGTTTTGAATGAAAAATAAGTTGAACTGTAAAGAAGGGAAAATTACAGTATGCGCAGTGTGAGATAAAACTCAGAGATGAGTAACATATGAGGAGTAGACATAAGCGAGATGCAGTTTTCTTTTTGAGGTTTGATTGAGTGAAGCAGAGAAAAAGTTGAGTGGCAGTGAACAACCCGATGAGCAGAACCATGGCACGGTGAAGAGCATGCAGAGGCACTGTGCATGGAGGACGAAGAAGGTGCATAGATAGTATAAATACACAGAACAAAGAAGAGATGGAGGCTGCTGTGGAGAGGAATTACACATGGGGAAATAACATGCTGTGGGCAGGAGCTGAAATACATAGAAGAGGCGTAATTCATAGAATCAAAATAAGACACAGAGCATAAAGCGCAGTAGAAGCAAAGAACAAAGATGCATAACTGAGACATTAAAAGAAGGCTGAGGTGCACTTGTAGAGAAAAACAGAAGATCAGAAAGCACAAGAAGATGCAGACAGAGAGACACTGATACATGAGATCAGAGTAGCATAGCAGAATAGTGATAAGCTTGGTAAGCCAATGACAACTATTGAATCACTGTAATAAGTTTCAGTAGAAAATATTTATAATTAGGGTGGTAGGGAGGTGCTAGGGAGGACTGTTGTCCTCAGAGGTTCAAGTGGGTGCTTGAAAGGGAGTTGCAACTTCCATCTAGTTGCAGCCAGAAAAGCTAGGGTGGCAGGGTGGTGCAAGGGAGAACTGTTGTTCTCTATTATACAGGTTGGTGCCTGTGTGACTGGAAGTTGGTGCTTCCATCCAGTCGGTGCTGGAACACTCAGGGAGTTGGTGCTTCCTTCTAGTGGGTGCTAGAGAAACCAGAGAGTTGGTGCTCTCAAACAAGTTGGTGCTTGTATAAGTGGAAGTAGGTGCTTCCATCCAGTTGGTGCTGGAACACTTAGGGAGTTGTTGCTTCCTTCTAGTGGGTGCTAGAAAAACCAGGGAGTTGGTGCTTCCTTCTAGTAGGTGCTAGAGAAAACAAAGAGTTGGTGCTCTCAGCAAGTTGCAGCTTGAAAAACAGAGGTTGTAGCCTCACAATGAGTTGGAGCTCATAAGTATGATAATGTACAGAATGTAAAGATTACTTATCATACTAAGAAGAAGAGGTTTTTATCCTTTATGGGTTTCCTCAAGAAATATCTGTCTCTGCATATTTCAAGAAACAACAGTTGTCAGAGAAGAAAGCGAGGTGTGAAGCCTTAGAAGAAGAGATAGTAAAAAGTAGGAAAGAGTTGGAGAAGTTTCAAGCCTTGTATCATCAGAATATGTCAAGTATCAAAGCCTCAGAAGGATTAGCCACCATTCTAAATCAACAAAGGAATCCAAAGCTGAAAACTGGTTTGGGTTATGAAGAGGGATCAAGTAGTGGTCAGCCAAGAAATAAAGAACCCATCAAGTTTGTCAAATCTACAACCAATGAAAACAACAAACCTGCAGAAACAAAGGAAGACAATCAACTACCTAGGAGGAGTAAAGAAAAAGGTGCCGGGACTGAATCTGTAGAACAAAGAAATAATGCACTCCCTGCTCAAGAAATCATCAGCATGGAAGAAATCGACCTGCTCAAAGAAGACAACCATTTTCTAGGTACTAAGGATTTTTCTATGGATATTGTTTTTTCTGTTCTAACTTTGGTCACAAAGTTGTAAACTATTCTTTAAAATTTAGATATGAGCAAGCATGACATTCAAGGTATAGATATCTGCCACAACAACGAATGAGACACCCAAGTAAAAAACCTCCACAGATTGCAAATCACTTGATGGATGGGAAAATGACACAGGTTAAGCATAATAATCGTTTTGACTCTTTAATCAACGAACCATAATGTTACATCTGTCATAACTATGGACATAAAGCTGTTGATTGTCGCTTAAAGAACTATGAATCAGATTTGAATTCCTCTACTGAAAATGTCAAGGTTTGGAAGAAGAAAGAAAGTGATAAGTGTGGATTAGTGTTGTCGGCTCAAAGACAAAAGAACCCTTGGAATATAGATAGTATATGTTCCAAGCACATGACTGGAGAAAAGGATAGGCTTCTGTTTATAAGCAAAATCAAAACAGAAAATGTGATCCTTGAAAATGATGAACCAGGTAAAAACAAGGATAAAGGGATGGTGAGTTTAAGTAATGGAAAAGGAGATTCTCAGGATGATCTTACTATAGATGGGATGAAACATAATTTGCTCAATGTAAGTCAAATGTGTGACAGAGGATGTAAAGAGGTGGTCCTTTCCAAAGACTGTAAGATAAAGTCTATAAACTCAGGACAAGTGGTGGCTAAAAGCATAAGGACAAACAATAATGTTGATGTTGAATCCTCCCCTGC
>ML792432.1:194740-217582 GCA_009831015.1 Picea engelmannii | reverse complement strand
CATTGATAACCTTTTAACACTAGTGCATATACCCAGGCAAAATAAGATGAATACTTGGAAAATAAAATTTAGTGAAAGAGTGGTTACTACCGTACAAGAAAACCTACTCAGAAAAGGAATTCAATGCAACATTGAAAATAAAGTCTCCTTAGATTACATTAACTTGCCTTTGAATGCTTCTCATGACTTTAGGATTTATCTCTGCACTCCTCATTACATGCTTAGGCTCACACTTGCCTTCCATGTGATCAATGGGGATTTTCCCACCTTTTTGCACGTTATACAAATAAGTAGTGCTATGAAAGAGAAATCCCTTCCCGAACTACCCTGTGACTGCAACTATTGCCTTAGCTACAACACTATTGTAGCCTTAGCTACAATGTCATTATAGCCTTCGCCAATGGACTGTGAAGAGTCTGTCTTACTAAAAAGGAATCACTGAATTGGCCTTGTTGCTCAAGCAATTTGTTCAAGAAATCCAAATTACATGATTTTTTTTTTTTGAAGGAAATTAGACTAAATAATTCAATCGTTGTGTGTTCACAGATCTATTCAACAAAGATTCACATTCCTATCTTAAATCTCCAACTCAATTACTTCTATCATGTGATTTCACGTTAGTCTGACAATGTCCATTTAATTCCTCTGACAAAGCTGGCCATTGTTCATTTTTCCATGCATATGTTTTATTAAAAAATCTTAATTTTGTTCGGTTTCACCCAGGGTTGGAATTTGACGGGGAAAATGTTATTCACGGGGCATTTTGCACATCAAATACAACCAAATATTTTATGCAACCATCTCAAGGAATGGGTAACCAGATAGAGAGGACGTGTTTTTGACAGGGAATAAATTCTACAAGACATCATTAAATTTTGTTATAAGTGTTTATTTATGACGGTGCACAAATTCCATCAAACACCATTAATGCCTTTTATCTCCTTAGTCTTGGAACTTGTAATATGTATGATTTCCATGGTAATATGTATGATTTCCAAATTCAGATATGGAGTACCATTTACAAGTGGCATGGTGGTTAATGCAATAATTAATATTCCTACACGGAATTACCTACCACCTTAGCTCAAGTTTACCCACTACCCTTATTGGAGTCTGGACCCATTCGGAAATCCAGGCCGACAAATTGGAATTCTAGTCCGGAGTATGTGTTGTGTTGGTTTCATTGCAGTCTGCACCACTGGATAGCGTAGATAGACCGTGGAAGTGGGAAACACGTTGCATCAAGTGACACTTTGGATTGGAGTATGGACCCATTCAGAAATCTAGGTTGACAAATTGGAATTCTAGTCTGGAGTCTGTGTTGTGTTGGTTTCATTGCAGTATGCACCACTGGATAGCGTAGAAAAACCATGGAAGTGGGCAGCGTGTTGCATCAAGCGACCCTTTGGATTGATGCAGGCAGCGAGAGGATTGAGATACATGTCATTTTGTCCATTGGAAGGATGAAGGGATTAGTAGGACAACGAGTGAGGACCCCTTTCCTTTGCAATGTTCTATAATGCCACACTTTTTGTATTTGTGCCTTTGAATAGGTTCAATGATGTTGGTTCTTCATTATGGGTCTGTTTGATACCTCCAACTTCCAATAAAACTTTATCCCCACATTTGAGCAGGTCCAGAGGAGGAAGAAGGGTTGAGTTCTTACACTTGTTTAAACACATCAAACCACTGCTTTCATTTGTTTATGTGTGATTTGATTTTTTAAACCAAAAATCTTAAGTTTTAAGTTGTTTAAGATTGCATTAAAACCCACATATAAATATAAATATGGAAGATAATTTTTTGCTGGATTAAGTCACAATTTTAAAGAAATACAATGAATTTTATTTACGAATTAACTTACTCCTTCCTAAGCACTTATCCCTAGACACAGTAGGTTGCGGTTACTGCAGACGTAGTAGGTTGAGGTTACTTTGACCGTCCCGTTATAGCCAAAAACATAACAAAGAATTTGTCCTGTTACAACCACAAACAAAATAGAAAATCTAGCTTACATTTTCAAATTTATGTCAAGTTTTCACGCAAAAGAAAATCAGTTTTATCCATGAAATTTTCGTTAGAGATTATCATGGGACAACAACAAGTTTCGACACTGTGGCAACCGTCTTGTTCCGGCCAACATGAAAATGAAGAGTTTATTTTTGAACCAACACAATCAAATTAAAATACTGATCTGCTCATTGTTTGTTTTATCTAACAGTTGTGGAGGACCATGTTTTCCAATATTATAATAACTCATTTACAATCTCACTTTGTTTTGTTTCTCAATATTATAATAACCATGTTTTTTTTTGTGTTCATTGTTTTGTCTTATAATCCACTCAGAAGGTTTGATACTATCTTTGTACGTTTAGATGGAATGCTATTAAAACCTATGCTAGGCTGAGCCGAGTTTTACCACTCAAATTCCAAAGAAAAATCATATATCGAAGAAAAGAGTATAACATTATTGGGTGCATTGTGCCTCTCTCTAATTCTCAACTTTATGTTGAAAGCAGTGAAAGATTTAAAATATATCAAGGGTGAAGTAGAGGTTTTTCCAGTTGAACACAAGCACAAAATATGGGTTAAAATAGAAATTTACAATTACCAACACTACTTTATCCATTGTTTCAAGCATAAAACATAACAATGAATTTTATTTACGAATTAACTTACTCCTTACTAAGCACTTATCCCTGGACACAGTAGGTTGCGGTTACTTCAGACATATTAGGTTGAGGTTACTTCGACCATCATGTTGCGCCCAAAAACATAACAAATAATTTGTCCTGTTACGACCAAAAACAAAATAGAAAATCTAGCTTACATTTTCAAATTTATGTCAAATTTTCACGCAGAGGAAAATTAGTTTTATCCATGAAATATTTGTCAGAGCTTATCACGGGACAATAACAAGTTGCGACACTATGACAACTAAAATGAAAACGTAGAGTTTATTTTTGATCCAACACAATCACATTAAAATACATATATGCTCATTGTTTGTTTTATCTAATAGTTTTGGAGGACCATGTTTTTCAATATTATAATAACTCATTAACAATCTCACTTTGTTTTGTTTCTCAATATTATAATAACCATGTTTTGTTTTGTATTCATTGTTTTTTCTTATAATCCACTCAGAAGACTCAGAAGGTTTGATACTATCTTTGTACGTTTAGATGGAAAGCTATTGAAACCCATAAAGGCCAGGTTATTTTATTTTATTTTATTTGTTTCCTTCGGTTTCTCCGAATTTAGAAAAATATAAAGTTAAAACCTATGTTGGGCTGAGCCGAGTTTTACCACTCAAACTCCAAAGAAAAATCTTATACCGAAGAGAATAGTATAACGTTATTGGGTGCATTGTGCCTCTCTCTAATTCTCAGCTTTATGTTGAAAGCAGTGAAAGATTTAAAATATATAATGGTGAAGTAGAGGTTTTTCCCAGTTGAACACAAGCACGAAATATGGGTTAAAATAGAAATTTACAATTACCAACACTATTTTATCCATTGTTTCAAGCATAGTCGTTTCAACAAAAGAGAATAAGTGTTCTCGAACTTCTGGAGTTAAGGCTAGTTAATGCTCGCAACTTACAAGTGGTTTTGGTAATTGGTGAAAGCAGTTGTTAATGCTTTAACTAGTGTTGTACATAAGTATTTGTCATACTAATGGAAATTGGGATGGCATGTAAATTCTCGGAAGTTTGGGCGGAATCGATAATTCATCGATGTAATATATATTTTTAAATATCTGATTTTAATTTATATAAAAATTCTCATAAATATAGTGTTGTATATAGGTATTTAAGTATTTGTCAAAGTAATTGGGATGACATGTAAATTCAAGGCGAAATCGATAATCCGTCCTCTGCCCAACTTTGATGGAATATACATAGTTAATTTTTATGTAATATATATTTTTAAATATTATGATTTTTATTTACATAATTTTTTTCATAAATATTCTTGCAAAGATAATTGAAATAAGTTAAATAAATAACCTGCTTATAATGTTTCTAAATATTATGATTTTTATTTACATAAAATTCTCATAAATATTCTTGTGATTTTTGTTTAGATTAAAATTTTCATAAATATTCATGCAAATCTAACTGAAAGAAGTTATAAACCACTTATTATAATTTAATAGATAACTCTTATATTCTCCTAAATATACACTTTTTCCTACCTTGTTTGGAACTTATTTAAACTAGCATGAGCATGTTTCATGCTTATATTAAATATAGTCTCAAATGCTCCATATATGTAATGTCTCTGTTTTCCACATAACTTCTACAATTTTCTCATTGCTTTAGCCCGTTATACTGATAGAAAATGTGTGCCCTGCTTTTAGAGAATGAGTTTCTTGATAATTTTCTTGAGAATTGATTTGTTGGATACGTGTATTTTTCTTCTTATCTTCTTTTGTCCTTGTCTATGGAATTAAAGTCTCCAAACATGGAAGATGAGAGAATTAATGAAGTATGAATAATCTAATGAGAAATGGAATAAGTGCATGTGAAAATGATATCTAGTCTACCACCTCAAAAGGTGACCTATTAACTTTAAGTTAAGCATACCATTTTGTTACTTGAACTTGAAGGTTTCAAGTTTTAATATAACTTCTATTATTGAAGAACAATTTTTTAATCAAAACTTCAATATTGGAGGGTTAATTTCTTATCAAGACTTCATTGTTGAAGGGTACAAATTTAGACATGACATTCTTTGACGGGAAATAGAAATACCCAAAAAGTAAAAAAAAAATCACTACAGAAAACAACAACAATAAGGAATTGTCAATGGACACAGAATCAATATTTATTGATTTGATTCTTTATCAATGGTTTTAAATGACAACCTGTCATCAATATGTGGAGTTAAAAATGTTTTCAACTTGTATCACAATTAAGGAAAATCTCTATGAGTTACAGAAAATATCTAAATTTTATTTGGGTAAACAATGTTGCTTTCACATGGGAACTGCATCAACGTTACTATTTCATATTTTGCATGCATCTTACCAATGAACATATGAGGTCATACTCATTTATATCACCATATTTTTTTTCAGGATTTACTGTCCATGTGGTAATTGCATAAACGTTACTATTTTAGATTTTGCATTGGTCTTACCAATGCACATATGAGCTCGTACTCATTTATATCGCAAGATTTTACTAATGCACATATGAGCTCATACTCATTTATTGAGAAATTTTTTTGTCAGAATTGAGTCAACTTCGTTTGACCGCTAATTGATCACTATATTCTCTACTTTGGCAGGGACTAATAAGCGGCCTTAGAGGATGATGAAGTTATGATTGTTACAGTCATTTTTATATTTCAGAAAAGTTTATAAAAAACATTGTTTTTGTGGCAAAGGAAACTAGGATATAAAGTGATCTAGATGCAAACAAGTGGTTATCTGCATGGGAAATAGAAGCAACTATAATTGTCAGGGATGATGAATAAATTTTTATCTTAGAGGATGATGAAGTTATCCTTGTTATAACAATTGCTATGTCTAAGAAAGTTTTTCAACCAAAACATCATACTTGAGATTTTTTTTTTCAAAAAACACCTCTTTAGGAGAAGGAAACTCATATAAAGTGATGTGGAAAGGTGGTTATTTGCATGGCAAATAGAAGTAATTATAAGTGCCAATAAAAAAAACAATTTTAAAGGTAGAGAATGATGAAGTTGTCATTTTTACAACAAGCACTGTATTTAAGAAAGTTTCTTGACAAAAACACCTCTGGAGGAGAAAGAAACCCATATAAATTGATGAAAAGAGGCAATTATATATCTGGTAAGTAGTGTGTATTTTTGCAATCCGTTATAATCTTTTCCAACAAAGATCCAAAATGTATATTTATGAAAGAGAAAATATTAGTCAAATTATTTTTCCAAGCGAAAAATATTTACATTAGATATTTCAAGTATAAAATCAAACCATACATTTGATTACCTTAAAAAAACTAAAAAATAAGATATAGTCTCTAGCCTATTTTCACTAGTCTTCAACTCTGGTACATATTATAGATGTAAGGTCTCTCATGACACCCACAGAGCTCGTGCACTCCTTGGGCAGATTCAACGATAGAACGAACGAAGAGCACAAGGAAGGAAGCAATCAATTGGGAGAATGAAGACGTTTGGGTGTGGGCAAGAGCACCTTGGGTGCACGATGATGACATGTGGCATCAAGGGGCACACACCTTACTTGTATTATAACGATTGATAGAGACTTGGGTTGTGTTTGGGCAGGGGAGGGGCAACTTGGGAGCATGCCCAAGGAGTGAACCTGTATGCCCTCGACAACATGGGCGCGTCAAAGAGGTTGGATAAAATTGTGTGAGAGGTTTTGAAATGTCCAATGTTTCAAGTGGACACTCCACCCATCATCAGGCACCATGATGGGTGGAGTGTCCACTCAAAACGTTGGTCGTTTTGAAACCTCTCACACAGTTTTTTCCAGAAAAATTTCTTTTATTAAGGATAATTAATGCTTGAGAACTTGTTGCAGGAATACTATCATTAAATTTTATGGTCATATGCTTAGACGACTACTACTCCCTAGATAGAGTTTTCATCAAAGGCCTTATTCTATGTAAGTTGTTCTCTCTTTAACCACACACGAGACGCCCCATCTATACTATATAAGCCCAATGTTATGCTTCACAAGAATTGCATTAAATGTGGAATTTAATTATATGATATCAATACATTATGGGTTTTCCATTGACAAGTTTGATGCCTTCATGAGAGAGTTGTTGGATTTCAATATATATTTGGATATCAAGAATAAGGTTAAGTTTGTTTGGAAAATCTAGGTTATTTTTAGCCTTCTCCATAAATGTAAAATTTACTTTGTTAGCCATGGTTATCTTTTGATATTAGTATTGAAACACACACAAGCACAAGTGTGAGTTTAGGCCTTTGATGGTTACTTAGCACAAGTTTGAGTTTAGGCCTTTGATGGTTACTTAGCAGAAGTATTACATGAACCCTTATTCTCCAAACTACTCCTTTCAATCTATGTGCCTTGTAAATAAGAGTCTATAAGCCCGAAAGCTAGTGTAGGACTTTACTTCACTATTACTCGTGCTCGATTGGCTTTACCAATGCACAATATTATATTGAAAGGAATGGTTAAAGCTCTTTTATGTGGTTAGCTAAAAACATAGTGGGTCATCGCATAAAGCCATTATAAACCGTCCCTTTGTTGGTGTCATCACTATCTGAATATGTATAGTTTCTCGTAACATTGATATTTTACTCTTTCTACAAGAATTGCAAGCAGTGCACAACATCCTTAACAAGCAATACATAGACTTTGACATTATAACACCAATATAACAGTACAATTGACATCAAATGTCAAGTCAGACATCTATATAACAATACGACACCAAGATAACAATACAGTTGGCATCAACATGTCAAGTCAAGATGGACATTATAACCTGATCTATTCTAAAATATGATGTGCAAACATAACCATCTCTCTTGCAATGCCACACCTGCAACAGACCAATTTTCTTGATTTCATATTTAAAATTACATAGTTATTATTTTATTCATTTTCTTGATTTAAAATTTATAAGGGAGAATGTTTTTAAAATATTTCAATGTTGGTATTGTTGATTTAGAAAATAAAATAACATGAAAATCTAACTTGTTCATAATGGTTTTGAGTGCAAAAGGAACAAGGGACAATCAAATATCGTGAAAAGCCAATTTATTCATAATTGTTTTTGTCAAAGTTTACCAAAATTTGTCAAACTACATCCATTACATGAGAGAGGATGCAACATAAATATATTGGATAAATTCTATTTTATGCTTGGAAATCTAAATAGTAAAATTATGAACTATATCCATATGATATGTAAAAGTGCATCAAACAAGAATCATTCTTATTCAGATATTGTAACATATTTTTTTATTTACTTTAAAAGAGATTGGAAAATATTTTTATTAAAAGTAGCTAAAGATGGAAAAATACTACAAAAGAGAAGCTGACATGAAGCTGACATGTTGTTTCAAAACGTTTCGTCAGTGACACCATCAAAATTTTCCTATCATCCAAAACTTTCATCAGTTTTTCTAGTCTTGTTGTTACTACATAGGCACTAACATTGCGTAGGCACTAACATTGTAGGTATATTGTCTAAAAAAAAACATTCAAAATACATATGACTTTATAAAACATAAACAAGGAGTTTGATTTTGTTGATCTATCTCCGAGGATTTAGATGGTTGTCTAGTGTCCTCCTGTTTTTGTTGATCCTTGGGTTTTTGTCCAGTGTCGTCCTCTTTTGCTTTCTCATCTAATTGAATTGTATCATGCTGAGACATGAACTCTGAAATAGGTTCATTGCTTATTTTTTGAATAAAGCACATTAACCTGTAATATTCAACTTCAATTTTCGAAAATTTTCCTCCATATTCTTCCACAGTGCTCATAATCTTTTCATATTGTTCTTGTTGCTTCCTTTCCAAATTATGTATAATGATATAGAAGGATATGAGAGAGATTCCATTTCTCAACAAGGTATCATCGTGACTCCTCAAAACACTGCAAATACCCCGAATATTTTTGTGCTCCATGCATCTCCAAATCCAAGATTTTAGCCATTGTTTTCTGGTAAGACTAAGGAAGATCAAAGCACCCCAAAAAGAGCCAAATCCACTCTCGATAATGCTAGAAAAAACTGGGAAGGAATAAGACCACCAATTCCTACCAATTTCATATAGGGGTAGAACTAAATTGATGAATATACCAGGCCTAAATAGGAGGCTAGAAAAGAGGTTTCCATACCTCACCAAAGAAGCACATCCATGAATGAGCCAATGCCAGAGAAATAAAACCTTGAAGAACCAACAATTGGCCTCAAAAAGAGGGACCACAAGAGGTCGACACTAAAGAGCCACAACGAATCAAAACAATAGAGACGAGAAACACCATGTGAAACAAAAACATGGATCCAATTTGAGGGGTTGATAATGGAATTCCCAAGCCCCTCCTTCCACAAATAAAACCAAAATACCAGTCTCCTTACAACCCAACACCAAACAAATACAGCTGGGAGAGTTTGGGCAAAAAAAACTAATATACTAAACCATGAAAGCAAGGGCCAAGAGGGATAGACTCTTACGAGTGACATGGAAAAAGGCCGGAAACCTGCTAGAATATGAGCAAAAACTTCCCATCCCACCAATTAAAAAAAACACCCACCAAACAGTGCTCGATGCTCCATAAAACAACACTCCACAATACATCCCATAAGCCATCAATTTTGCTCGACATTCAGGTGATATTATCCCACCACACCATGTGGAAGTAAATGCAAAGGGTGAAAAATTTAAATTTTTTATTAACTTACACGTACAATGCTTGATGGGCTTTGTCCTTCTAACTTTATTCCATTTGCTTGACACTTTCTTGCTTTTAATACCTACCTCTTGGTCCATTAATCGATATACCAATTTCATGACACCTTGAGGGGTGAATTTAGGGGATTAAGGAACCACGTTTTTCTTCAAATTCCTTCAAGCAAACCAAAGGCTTTCTTAGCCTAACCATCTGGCTTTCCATTGAGCTATCTTAGGACATGATATAATGAGATTTTGGTTAACTTGTGAGTGAGCATTGAAATTCTAGAGAATATTGAGGCTAGTTGGGAGTCGTTCAGAGGTTTTTACTAAGTTATATACTTTATGACTATCTTAAAGTCTCTAATGACTACCATTTCTTTTATTCCCAATCTTGGTGATAGTTAATCCTTGAAATATAGCACATGCCTCAAACTTGGTTGTTTGTTGCAATTCCAAGCCCCTAAGCATAGGCAAAGTTTTGATTTACATTGGGGTTAGAGATGAACCCTCCTATTCCTGCCACCCCTTTGTAGCATATTATTGATTTGACCTGGCATTAGTCTCTCATAATAGAAAATAGAAAAAATTTAAGGGTTATCTAAAACATTCCATTTTCTTTAAAATTTGGTAAATTAAAAAAAAATACGAACAACTAGATTTTTATTATAATATTTTGGATTGATTTTGAGATGTCAAAACTTTTAGATTATATTTTTGAATTGATAAATTTGTAATTTTAGTATATTGAGATCGTAGATTTTGAATTTTCAATAAAAACAACAGATAAATAAAATATTCAAAAATGGAGAACATCTTCAAATGGAAAAAAAAAATCCTAGACCAAAAATGTTAGTACATTATCTTATTCCTAAACAAATACAATCATTAATTAATCCTACTAAAAATAGATAGTGATGTAGGTTTTAAACCTTAACATTATAGCAATGCATATACATATTCTTTATACAACAGAAAGAAAATAATAGAAATCACACATTGTACTCATAAATTTACCCTGGAAACCTTTAACCAGGAAAACCAACAAATCTTTAGATCCACACCTTTAACTCTCATTCTATTAACTTCACCATTACAATACAATATAAATGATCCCGTGGCATCCAAAACCCTAATCCATTGACTTGGAATAGATTTCTTGACCAAAATTACATTACAATGGGCCGAAAAAACATTGGCTGAAAAACACCAAAAGCGGGCCAAAAACGAACCAAAAACAACCCACCAAAATTTTCTTAGCAATCACACCCCTAAACCCCCAAACAAGGGGGTCCGAAAGGGATCCCCTTGATCCCATTCCAGTGTACAATATATGGGATAATCGTGGAAATAATATGAAACATACCCAACAAGTAAGTACTAGGCAATACTATCCACCTTTAAGAAACCAAAACATCTAAAAAAAACATTTTCAAATTAAAACAAAACAAAAACCTAAACCAAAAATATTAACACATTATCCTACTCCCAAATGAATATAATCAATAATTAACCCTACTCACAATATGAAGTGAGTACTATGCAACACTATTCACCATTGAGAAACCCATGATTGAGGGAAGCACCATTTGAAACCAAGATCTCTATCTTCATTAGAATTTTACAAGCTTAATAAAATTTGAAATATGGTAAACTTAACAAAAAATGAATTATGGATATTTCCTTGCTCAAATTTCAGTTTTGATATTACGGGTTATAAAAAGACCAATTTTTTTTGCGTCACACCATTGAATCAATAAATTTGCAGTTTTGGTAGGAATCACATATTTTAGGTTAAAAAATACCCTAAAAAACACTTAAAACTGAAAAATGGAATTCATTCTCCTACTCTCAAATGAATACAATTAATAATCAACCTTATTGACAATAGAGAGGAAGTATTAAACAAATATTCCATATAATTATAATTCATCTTACAATTTAATCCCAAATCATCCTAGTTTAGAGCACCACTTAAACACATCATGCCGTCATCACATTTTAGATGACATTTTAAAAGGGTGGATAATGTTGGCCATAAGAACCTATCATACATAAAATGTTATTGGAAAATATGATGTTTTTTTAGATGACATTTTAAAAGGGTGAATAATGTTGGCCATAAGCACCTACCATACATAAAATGTTATTGGAAAATATGACGTTTTAGAGGACAAAACTATTTAATAAATATCAAAATTTTGGCACCCAAAGTTTTAGGTTAATCTCTCTTGCGCACACAAACGAAGTTGTGCGGGCTCATTCCAGGTTTTTTCCACACCCATTCTAGTTTTGCACGTGCCTAGGATAATGGGTGAAGAATGACAATAAGTGCACAGAAAACCAAGTTTTGGTAGTGCACGCTAAACCGAAAGTCTACCAAGCACGTGACGACCTGAGTTTTGTCAATGGTGTCGAAAATCAAGAAGACGCGTGCAGGAATCAAGAAATGAATCATTGGGAAATCTTCTATAATGATTATTGCTAGCGGCAAAAGGGAACGTCGAGCTGGCCAAAGATGAGTTGGAAAGACAATCAATATTTCCCCAATTCCAGAAGGCTATGTGGACTGTAGGCAGGTGTTAGAAGCGTGCGAGGCAATTTTTTCAGTAAAGCGAGTGGAGCAGAGAAAAGCAAAGAGAGACAGAGCTCTCGAGTAGAGAAAGCTATAAAAGGAAGCAGCGACACAAAAAATAAAGTTAGAGAGTTAAACACTTGCTTGTAAGAATGATTGATATATTTTTTGTTCTGTGTCGAGCTCACTTTGAGCCTTTGTAACGTTGTAATGCTTATGAACATAAGTATGATTCTGTCACATGTCTGAGGTCTAAGGAATGTGCATGACACAGTGTGTTGTAAATCTGGGGAATTATCTAAAGGATATATGAAACTCTATGGTTGTTGAATATAGTTTTCTTAATGTATACTTTTGTGGTATGGAATGGAAGGAATAATAAAGTTGCAACAATTATGATCTATCGTGTGTCATTCATGAGTTACTTGAATATGTGTGTGCATTGTTTTACATATTAATAATAGTAAAGCATTGTTAATGGATTGCATGAATGCCATCCTGGATGGATACCTGTGTATTTAATCCTTCATCCCTATCACAAGACTGGATGGTCTTTGTGATCCTCATTACGTCTTGGGTGAGACCTTCTTTGACCTTGGGTAAAGATTGATATGTTGATGCTTTGGGGTTCTTGTTGGTCGACTCTGGACAAACCTTGGGTCTAAACTCCCCAACGTTAAGAAGGACATGCACAAGCATGAAATGACGCCAACAAATGGTTTCGTCGTCGTGACTAAAAGTCTTGTAGAGAATGATGAAGGCAAGAGATGAGGTGGTATCCATCTTGGGAGGAAATTCAAGATTGGCTAACTGTAAAGGAGCATGAGTTTTCCCCACTAGAAACTCAGGGTCTGAGAGTGAACATGGAGAGATGGAAAGATAAATATATTTATACTGATATGCATGAGATATTCTTTGTTGAATTCCCTCATTTTTTCTATGAATGGATGTAAAGGAAAATTGCCACCAATTCTACCATGTGGCCTTTAGAACCAATGGTTTGGGATCAATCCACACTTGATAGATTGAAGGTGTTGGAAAATAAGTGGACTAGGGCCATTGAATTCTGGTTTGCTCGAGTAAAAGAGGGATATATCATTGGATTTGTTGTGGAATACATTGATTCTTTCAACAAAGCTGAAAGAAAGTTCACAGAAGGTTCGAGCAAATGAATGTTAGAAGAAATTCCACTCTGGATAAAGATGTCATTCATAAAGAAAGGGTTGATGCACATGGAGACCAACAAAATGGTTGAGTAAAATCCCCTAGCGTTGGGAGGGTCACAAAGAAGGGGGAAAATGAGAGAAGAAATGGATCCATTAAAGAGTATCCAAAAATTGTTGAGACGAGGTGAGGAATGGGATGGACCTAGAGGAGTAAAGAAGAGAGAGAGTCGAGATATAAGCAAGAAGAGTTGAGCTAAGAAGGAAAGCATAGTAGAGAGGTTGAAAACAAATAGTAAGGGGTGCATGACGAGGGGTCGGACTTGAGATGAAGAGAAAAGAGATCGCACCAGGAGGAAGTGTGGAAGAATGCGTTGTGCTAGAGTGGAGCACATACAAATATAGGTCGCACGGTGTCGAGAGTAGGGTGGCCAATGGGGATACCAATAGTAGTAGTAGTGGTGGTCCCAGGAGCCCAAGTGAAAAAGTCGGAAACCCTTGGCTATTGCGGAATGTCGTAAGCTCAGAAGAAGATGAGGTGCAGAAGAAAGGAAGGAATACAGAGGATCCCCTAGTGGTGGGGAAGACACATTGATGATAATAGATGGTCTTATGTGGTTGCAAGTAGGAAACTCTCTAGGTCCCCTCATAAGAAATGTCAGAAGGAGATGGACTTACCCCCCCCTTTAACCACCTCCCTTGCACGTTTGTAATCAAGAAGAAAGAAAAATAGATAATGAAGCAATTGGAGGAGGAGAAAGAGTAGAAGAAGATATAATAGAAGATGTGAGTGAAGAAGAAGGTGAAGCGAGTGCCACTTAACCAAGAGGGGTATCAGTAGCAAGTAGTTTGACAACCAGGAGTAAGATCAGAGGAGTTGGTTTGAGAGGGACGATGGTGAATCAGGGTAGCACCTTGAGGCTACCCGTGTTCCATGAAATGGGTAAAGATGACGCAAAACAACATTGGTTCACGTGCGAAGCAATGTGGTCTATGAAGAGGATCATAGACAAAGAAACAAATATTGTGCAACTGGAAGATGCATTCAAGGACATATCCTTGCCATGGTACATTAAGTACAAGGCCATTGCATCGATGGGACAGATAAGGTCTCTGACATAGATCAAAAGGGATTTACTAAAGGAAATTCAAAATCCCAAGTTTGAATTCTAGTTATTACTGAGATCAAGGAGATTAAGAAACAATGGGGATAAACCGTGTGGGATTATGACAAACAGTTTAAGATTTTATTGGATAGGTGTTCCAAATCCAGGACGTGCAACACCGAGAGTGGTTTATTGCGGGGTTGCTTCCCCATATCTGAGTCCCACTCAGCCAATAGAAGGTGACGACTCAAGCGAAGGTTGTAGAAATTATAATGCCCCTCAAAGCTACGCCAGGAGGGGTAAAGAGAAAAACAGGATTGGTGCATGTGCAGTCGTAGTTGTCCAACTTGACGAATTAATTGCAAGATATGACGAAGACAAAAGTCATGCGTGAACACATATGGTGTGCCATGTAACGACCCTGCTTAAATAGATGTATAGCATTATTAATTATAATTAATTTAATAATCTAACTGTCCTAAAAGTTAGCTAAATAATAATAATTTCTTAAATAACCTTAACTAATTAATTATTATTAATTAGTTGTTCATGATTGTCAAGGATTAATGAATTATTAATTGACTCATTAATTAATTAAGTAAAGGATTAAAGGGGGTTAATAAATTATATTGTTAAATTAAAGCTTACGTATTCGGGAAGGGGTAGGACATTAAATATAAGATAAGATAATAAATAAGAAAGGATAAAATAATAAATAAGGGGATAAGGGGCATTAATTATGAAAGGATAAGATAATTAATAAATGGATAAGGAAAGTAATGAAGGAGGGGGAAGTCGATGAAGGGGCAATATGAGCGGAGAAGGTTAGGAAGGAGGGGATCATTCGAGGGGAGATTTTTATTGATTTTGGGGGCTCTCTTGGATTGGAGGGAGGATAGTGGAGTTCTGTAGTCGGGAAGGTTTAGTACAGGCACCGGTTTGCTGGAGGTTTTGGGCACGGGGGCCAAGAAATCCATATGATATCCTGGAGCTAGGAAGTTGTCCTAGTTGGCAGGGTGGAACAAGGTTTTGGGCAGTGTTTACACAGTTCAACAACGGTCAACAAGGCAAGTGGAAAGCAGAGGGTTAGCATCAGACCCAGGTATGTTAATTTACGTATTTGTTTCATTCTGTCATGAATTCATTATTCCTTGATAAATTTAAGTTACTGAAGTTACTATTATGAAGATTATTATTTTGTTATGAAGTTACTGTCTCATTTTATGAAATAAATTGATGTTTAAATTTATTTGGCTATTACATATGGTATCAGAGCCCTGGTTCAAAATCTGGAACCAAGGGCCTACCTACCCACCCATAAATTTAAATAAACACTCCTATTTAGTTATAGTAAATCCCTAAATAAACGTATTAGGTTAAATATAAATTTGGGGCCTTAAGGGCCAAGTTCCCAGCTCCAACTCCAACTCCGCCTAACCTGCAAACCAAACACATAAATTTTAATACAAATATAAATATAAATGAATTACATATTGAAAATGTAAAAGAAAATTTACCAAAGTATCAACAAAGCTACTAGGGTTGCATTGGCTGTTTGAAAGCCAGGCCATGGATCAGACGGGCTATCACAATACGAAACCCAAACTAGAAGATATGAGATACCATGCCAATCCATCTAAATAGGGATTTGGAATGTGCCATAGAGAAGATAAGATGCCCACGCAGCCCACAAAGGTCATTCCAGAATCTTCCAGACTCCAGAGGCCAAACATAGTAGACCTCAAAACACAAACTCGTGCACCAACAAAGAGCCCAGAGCACCAAAAGGCCCCGACCCTTCACAAAAATGCCTCACCTGTTTATACACACCTGAGAGTGTTCTTACCACCATCTCCTTCAGATAGAGTAATCCCTATCTCAACATCTATATATATATATATATATATATATATATATATATGTTTGATTCATCAAACCAAACAATTAGAAATGCATACAATATATTATAATGGAAAAGAGTAGAATAAAATTGACAAAGTAAGAGATGTACCGTAAAAACAAAATTATAACCAATCTCAAGAATAGTCCTCAGAAAATCGATTCTCCTCCACATCATCTTCAAATAGTCATCAGTCATGAAAAAAAAAACCTTTCTCCAGAAAAATCAATTCCTTCAGTTTTGAGCATAACGCAGTGAACATGAATGGACAGGCATTGATCATATGCCATTTGATCCAATGCCATGATTACCAAATGCTCTAGAAACTACTTATTCTCTCACCACTTCGAAAGCTCTCAAGAAAAAGATCAATCATTGAGTTTGGAGTTTCCCATGAATGATTCAAGGTGGTTATTATGACTCTATTGTCTAGCATAGAAGCCTTTCTTAAAATTCTCACCAGCTCTGCATCTTCATTGCTCAGACTAGATTCCGCGATCTCCGCTCCTCCTCCTTTCTCAACTTTCAGTCCCTTACAAAAACAACAGCGTAATGTGCGATGCATTTAAATCTGATGTAATGAAAATACAACAGGGTCGGCCCAGTCATAACTGAAACGTTGACTATAAAACAAAACAAAAGATCCACCATGCTTTGCCGAATATTGACCCTTCAATTTAGATATGAGCCAGCACAACTACCTGCTAACGAATCCAATGCATTCACATTGTAAGTTTAAAGTATCAGCCATATTTTGATTCCTAACAATCTCAAGATTCTTCAAAAATTGTATGCAACAAAATTTCTGAGAGCGAAACTCATACTTTCTCATCGAATTCAAAATACAGATTTGAAAATACCTTCCAGCGGCGTAGATGTCCTTGGCAAGAAGTCATCCTAGAACAACCAGTTGTAACACAACAAAATTGATAATGTCAGCATATCTGACAGCCAAGTTGAGAGACATGCATCTGGCAGGAGCAAACACATAACATCTAATCTGATTCCTAGGTATTTCATCCAACAGGTCCCTGTTGTTGGCCACGATCAAAGCCAGTAGAGCCGCTATCCTAGACCCGAGTGAATGCCCAGTAAAAGTGAGAGTGTAATTCGGGTGTTCCTCGATTAACTCTTTAATCGTATCGACCTCGGTGTTGATAAGCCAGGCGACGGATTTCAAGAGCCTGTTATGAACAAAACCCCCGTCGAACATCTTTTGGCCGAGCTTGTTGTCCCAGAGCATGGCATAATCTCTCTCCATCACCATGTTCAGACCTCGGATTGCCAACACAAAGTCGCTACAATGGCGGTTTCTCATCGCGTTGAGGTTGGAATCCAATGGAAGAACAGTTGGCAATTTTTTTTCCTAAATCAATCCGCTTTGATATTATATTTGTATTTATTCTTGCTGCACATGGTGTGTTGTGATGCGGCACCAGTTGTCATGCAACATTTATATTGGCTTTGCGTAAACAAGAAGATGCATTTATTTTTAAAAGGTGGTGTGTCCGCACATGTGACCTAAGTCCTAATCTAAGCATTCACATATGCCAAACCTCGAACCCAAATTTCAAGCGCATTCACACATAAACCATACAAATCCCAACTCTAATACTAAGCCCGTTAGGTGTGGTCTTTGGCTCTATGCAGAGGCCAATTATTACAACCTTTGGCTCTATGCAGACGCCAATAATTACAACATGCCAACCACAACAGAGCAGTGGAATGCGTGAACAACTCACGCATGTTTAACACGCACACCATACAGTCAAACCCTATGCAGAAATATCAGAACCCAGAACACAACATAAATATTAGAAGCCAGAACGCAGTCCACAGAACACAGCCGAACCCTACGCCTTTCTCAAATAAAATGAAATTTACACAGTTAAACCAACGACTAACTAAACCAACCCCAAAATAGATAAATAAAACCGGGCTCAAGGCTGCCAAAAACAACGAAACTGCGGCTAAAGTCTGCATTTTGAACAGAAACCAACAAACCGATCCTGAAAAATAGATCCCTTTTGCAGGGAAATTAATGGCGGCCCTGCTGCAAGCAAAACCCTCGCTCCGGCATTTCACAGACACAGCAACAATAGAGCCACACGCAAGCCATGCCTGCCGAGAGGGAAAGAGCAGAGTGAAGAGACAATAGAGCTTAGTTGAATGTTTGTGTAGGGTTTGGGAGGGAGAGCCCAGGAGAGTACGTGTAGAGTTTTAGGGTTAAGGGATAAGAACGAGGAGAAGGGGGCACGTGGGCCTCATGCGAGGACCCACTGCTCGACTCTAAGTTTTTTTTATTATTTTTCTTATTTTATTTTAGTCATAATGTAAATGTTTTATTTTTTATTTTTTATTTTTATTATGTTATTTTTATAATTTTAGTTTATGGTTATTTATTATTTAAAAATATATAAATATAAATATATATATTTATAATAAACAATTACTATAGTAGGTAAATTAAATAAATCAGGTTTATTTCGAATTAGGGATTTTAAAATTTAAATTAATTAATTTAAACTGATTATATATATATATATATATATATATATATATATTACAAAAAAAAAGGGGGGTGATATGGAGTCTATGGGTTTTGAACCCATGACCACCACCCACTACCTAAGCCTTAAGGAACAACCAAACACCAACGCACCATGTATGTGCCTTTGAAAAAAACAAAACAATAATAATAATATAATATACACAACAAATTAAAACTAAGTATATTAATTAATTAAAAGTAATTATGATTAATTAATTAAATTAAAATGTTTTGGGGTCCATGGGTTTTGAACCCAAGATCCCCACCAAGCGAAGCGTCTTAAGAAGAACACTAACGCCGAAAGGTACATAGCACTGGTGAACGCCGAAACGTGGCTGACAGTTGTGGACAATTATTTAGATGCCACGGTTTAATCCTATTTAATCATTTAAACGTGGTAATTATATATCCTTACAACAATTTTTTTTTAATGTGATTAGGTAAATGTTAAAAAGTAAACATGTTAACGGATGCCTTGATAAATGAAAGAAAGTAATGAACAATAAATCTGACCCATTGATTTTGGAGGACGACTAAGAATATGCCAGCATCTTCAATGCATAGCCATTAGATAAGGGTTTAAGGTTAAATAAGATTAAAAGATCATTAATTGTGCCCATTGTCAATAGGTGTACGCCTTTCAGTGTAAATTAATAAACATAAGGTCGGAAGTCACTTTAATCAAGTTGTAAGTGAAAAGTTAAAAGGGCTTAGACTAGGACAAGCGGGAAGGAGGCAACATATGCACTAGGAGAGTAAGCATAGGAAGTGGCGAGTATGGCGCAAGGCTAGCGTAGCTACAGGGCAAGGGAACCAATAAATTTTTTCATAGGGGTGAAGAAATCAAGCTTAGACGCTTAATCCTAACCCTAACCTAGCCAATCCCCTAAAGGAGTGATGTCTGCTTACAGACAAGTAAAGAAAACTTATGCCTAACCCTGTTTCTAGTTTGAGTAGCACCAATTTGAAACGTCCTTGAACTCACCTTGACAACTTTGGGGTGATGCAGGTTAAAGCATACAGGATGGTTAGGACTCGAAGGAGTCGAGGCAGGGGAGCGTCATCGCAAGCACCGCCAACACCGCCAGCACCACCACCACCATCGCCCGAACTAGCCCTCATACTGCGCTCGTTGGAAGCCATTAACGAGACATTAAAGGGGCGACAACCGGCAGGGACTGAAGTGGAACCCCCACCGTCTGGAACGGGTAATCCAAAAGCGTCAAGGGATTCAGGGGGAGGACCTCCACTAGAAGACATCACGCGAGAATTGCAGAAGATCAAACTTCCAGAGTTTTCCGGTGGTCGCGCCAGTGAACACGCGGAAGCATGGTTGGAAGGCATGACAAGGTGTTTTGCCTTAAGGGACTATGCGTCCAATTCAAAGACAAAGATAGCCATTTTTCAGTTAAGAGATAGTGCCTTGAACTGGTGGGGCAACCTAGAAAGACAACTGCACCTTACCCCAGACACAGTATCTTGGGAACTTTTCGAGGAGAGGTTCCGAAGGAAATATCTACCAGCATACTACGAGGAACAACAGGTAGGGGCATTTCATGCCTTAGTACAGGGAAACATAACTGTAGAAGAATATGAGATCAGATTTATGGAACTGGTAAAATATGTTTCGTATATGGATAATGACCAACGACAGGCAGAGCACTTCGTCTATGGATTGAACCCTAAGATAAGAGCTATGGTGCGGATGTGGAAACCGTCTTCAGTAGCGGAGGTGGTGGAAAATGCACGTTATGCGAAAGAACACATGAACTGAACCGGGGGTACAAGACCGACATTTCCGCATCGTCCTGGATTTGTAGGGAAGGCCCCGAGGACATTTCCTAGGGGAGGGGGCTCAAGGCCACCGCCATATGGTAACAGAGTCGCGCCAAGGACAGTAGCTGTAGGGATTTCAATGGCAACGAGTGCAACATCTCGTTCATCGCCAACGGTGCAGACAGGTCCACGACCATCTTAGGGAACAACTAGTAGGGGCAGGGGTTCCAGGGGAAGGAACTCATTTCAGAGACAGTCACATAACAGTGCACAGGTTCAACCTCGTGTTACCTATTGGGGGTGCGGAGGACCCCATTACCAGCGTGACTTCCCGGAGTTACAATCAGGGTTCGTGCATAGAGAAGGAAAGGCACTAATGGGGAGAGCAAGTAGCAGCCACCAGATTTACGCAGCGGTTAATAATCGCCAGGCTGAACATCAATCCACGGTGGTGGAGTCATCAGGTATGCTAAATCATATCAATGTTAAGATTTTGTTTGATTCTGGTGCGACAGATAGTTTTATTTCACCATCTACATTAGAAAAGAGTGGGTTGGCAACCTACGAGCACGATGACTTTAAACAAGTCGAGATGGATTCAGAGGAAAAACAAGCAGTAGGACCTAGTGTTGATAATTGTATAGTAGACCTGGGAGTGTGTACTACCAGGTTGAAGGTATACGTCACTACTCTCGGGGCATATGACCTAATCATTGGAATGGATTGGTTAGCAGCTCATCGAGCTTTGGTAGATTGTTTCGCAAAGAGGGTGCTTTGTGTCGATGATGAAGGAAGACCAGTTGAGATCCAGGGTGTATAGAGAAAAGTGTCGTTATGATTTATATCAACTATGAAGGTTAAGCGATGCTTGAGGCAAGGGTGTCGACTTTATGTAGTGGAAGCAGTAAATGAAAGGAAGGGACCCTCATTGGATCAGTACCCGGTATTGTCAGAATTTCAGGATGTTTTTCCAAATGAGTTACCAGGGTTAACTCCTGAGAGGGAGCTTGATTTTACTATTGAGCTAAAACCTAGTGCATAACCGATCTCCAAGACTCCGTATCGGATGATGGCGCCAGAACTTTGTGAGTTGAAAATGCAGTTGAAAGAGTTACTAGACTAAGGGCTAATAAGGCCCAGTGTTTCACCCTAGGGAACACCGGTAATTTTTGTAAAGAAGAAGGATGGATCCTTACGACTGTGTATAGACTACAAGGACTTGAACCGTGCTACAGTGAAAAATAGGTACCCAATGCCGCGAATAGATGACCTCTTCGATCAGATGAAAGGAGTAGCGGTATTCTCAAAGATTGATTTGCGATCAAGGTATCATCAGTTAAGGATTAAGGAAGGTGATATCCCAAAAACTGCCTTTCGAACTCGGTTTGGACATTATGAGTTTGTTGTAGTACCTTTCAGATTGACCAATGCGCCAACAGTATTCATGAGCCTCATGAACGACGTATTTCGGAAGTACTTAGACCGTTTTGTACAAGTCTTTTTAGATGACATCCTCATCTATTTCAAGAATGAAAGAGAACATGAGGAACACTTGTGAATAGTGTTGTCTTGCCTTAGAGAGAAAAAATTGTTTGGGAAGCTATTGAAGTGTTCCTTCTTCCAGAAAGAGATCCACTATTTAGGTCATATCATTTTCGACGAAGGAATCTCTGTGGATCCATAAAAGGTAAAGGCCATTATGGAATGGCCAGTGCCGAAAAATGCCCATGAGGTGAGAAGCTTCATGGGGCTAGCAGGTTATTACCGGATATTTGTGGAAGGGTTCTCAAAAATAGCAAAACCCATCACCACCTTGCAGCGCAAGGGGGTCAGGTATGAATGGACATTAGAGTGTGATAGTGCATTCATTAAGCTTAAGAGGTTACTAACAAGTGCGCCAATTCTATGAGTGCCGGATATGGAAAAGGACTTCACAGTCTGCATGGATGCCTCGAAGCAAGGGTTGGGGGCCGTGCTAATGCAGGATGGAGGAGTGATAGCCTATGTCTCAAGGAAGTTGGAGAAACACGAAGAGTTATACGTGACTCATGATTTAGAGTTGGCAGCTGTAATGCTAGCTCTGAAAATTTGGAGGCACTATCTTGTGGGGCGAAACTTTGAGCTCAAAACGGACCATCAAAGTTTAAAACATCTCTTCACTCAAAGAGATCTGAATGCCAGACAAAGGTGATGGAGTGAGTTTATGAGTGAGTACGATTTTGGTATTTCGTACATAAAAGGAAAGGAAAATGTGGTCGCAGATGCCTTGAGTAGGAGACCACGTATCTTCTCCTTGGTAACCTTAAAGGTCAATCTGAGGGAACACGTGTTGACACAACTCCCAGGAGACAATTGGTATTTAAAGGTTACTTCAAACCTCCA
>ML792432.1:180941-191353 GCA_009831015.1 Picea engelmannii | reverse complement strand
AATATAAGATAAGATAATAAATAAGAAAGGATAAAATAATAAATAAGGGGATAAGGGGCATTAATTACGAAAGGATAAGATAATTAATAAATGGATAAGGAAAGTAATGAAGGAGGGGGAAGTCGGTGAAGGGGCAATATGAGCGGAGAAGGTTAGGAAGGAGGGGATCATTCGAGGGGAGATTTTTATTGATTTTGGGGGCTCTCTTGGATTGGAGGGAGGAGAGTAGAGTTCTGTAGTCGGGAAGGTTTAGTACAGGCACCAGTTTGCTGGAGGTTTTGGGCACGGGGGCCAGGATATCCATATGATATCCTGGAGCTAGGAAGTTGTCCTAGTTGGCAGGGTGGAACAAGGTTTTGGGCAGTGTTTACACAGTTCAACAATGATCAACAAGGCAAGTAGAAAGCGAACGGTTAGCATCAGACCCAGGTGTGTTAATTTACGTATTTGTTTCATTCTGTCATGAATTCATTATTCGTTGATAAATTTAAGTTACTGAAGTTACTATTATGAAGATTATTATTTTGTTATGAAGTTACTGTCTCAGTTTATGAAATAAATTGATGTTTAAATTTATTTGACTATTACATGCCACATGTCACTTTGAGGGGTATCACAAGGATGAGTGCCCTATACTTCCGAATTATGAGGTGACGGGCACGCCAAGTCCATTACCAACTTGAAATATGGTATGGTGTGAGATATGCTGCTAGTGGGGCCATGTACCACCCCGATGCCCAACTTTGTAGAAGTATGAAAAGACACATGACACTTCATTTTGTGAGTTCTGTAAATTTGTGGGGCACGATGTCAATAACTATCGATCACTCCAATTGATGCAAGACAATACCCGCAATGCATTATGGGTACATGAAGAACAAAAGGGTGGTGATCGTGGCAGTGCTAAAAGAGGCAGATACCAAGGAGGTCCCAAAGGAGGATACATGCACGGTCGCGACCAAGGATATGGCAGAGGGGGAGGTAGATCCCCCACTTGTTTCAATTGTGGAGAAATTGGCCACGTATCAAGGTTTTGTACCAAACTGCACGTACTTTGTGCATATTTCTACAATCCTAAACATGTCATGGACGATTTTCCTAACTTAGTGAAGAAGTGGGAAGAAAAGAAGATGCACTGCAATATGGTGCATGTGAAGCCACACAAAAATAACAAGAAATATGAAGAAGTTGATGTTCAGGTGGTAACCTGAGGAGGAGCCAAAACAAGAAGGGACTTCGAGCAGGCGGAGAGCTTGAGTCAGAATCCAGAGGGGAAAATCAGAAAGGCAACATATCCCCCTCCTAAGTTAGTTGATTCCCAACAAAATCAGTTCTTGTGCGACACACATAGAGCTATTGAAGAAGAAAGAGCATGCAAAGTGTTGCAGTGCACAACATAGAGATCACTCGAAGAGGCTTGGATCCATGAAGAAGTGTAGCGGGATACACAAAGGTCACTAGAGGAGGCATGAATCTGAAAAGAAGTACAACGGGTGACACAAAAATTGCTAGAAGAGGCTCACACCCAAGAAGAGGTGTAGTGCGCGACGCAACGGTCTTTGGAATAAGTTCACATTCACAAGGATTTGCAGCGCGCAACACCGAGGTTGATGGAAGAAGTGCACAGGAAAGAAGATTTGCTGTGCGCCAAGCAAAGAGAAATTGAGGAGCATCAACTTGAATAATTCAAGTGTGCAACGCACAAAGAAACATTGAGCAACTTAGTTCGTGAGACGAACACAAAGGATCAAGTAAGTAATTTCTTATGTTGTTGTCTGAGATTGCTCAATGATATTGATGTTGAAAATAAGTTGATGCAGATGCTAGCCACTTGTATGGGGAAGAAACTAACAAAGAGGACTATATTATCTCCCCTATCGGAAAGAAATTTGTGCCAAGTTAGTAAGCAAAATCGCACGGGGTACGAATTCAATATGAAAATAGAGCTTGGTGGCTATGACATGGATGGAGTCATGTTTGATCTGGGTCTCGACATGAATATTCTACCAAATAAGTCTTGGGAGGTGATGCGTAAAACACAATTAGTCTAGTCTCCCATCCAGTTGCAGTTGGAAAACTAATAAAAGTATATCCCATAGGTCTACTGGAGTAGGTGGAAGTAAATATAGAAGGGGTAAAAGCAAAGGTTAACTTTGAAGTCATAGAGATTATGGATGACTCTGACCCATACCCTGCACCGTTGGGCATTGACTAGGCCTTTGACAATAATGCAGTGTTGAATTTGAAGAAGAGGCAGATGTCCTTTGAAACTAATACCCTACGTGTGGTCGCAACTTTGGATCCATATGAAGGAGACAGATATAATGGGACAGTGGATGAGGATGCGCGAAGCTCAGCTAATGAAAACATCTATAAGATCACAAGGCACATGGAGGATTACACCTCACCGCAGATGGATAATTAAGCTGGAGAAGTGTCAAGTCTTATAACACAAATTTTGAGGATGCCATGCAAAGGTGGCAGTAGAAGCTGTATGAGGTCTCAACAAGTAGGTGCGTACATATCTCCATAGAAGTATAAGAGGAAGAATTTGGATCCTATCATTATGATGGCTTGGAACTGGTGGACACATTTATTGCATGGCTTCGACACATTCCCAAACATCATAGGTCTCGCGCACTTGACATAGTGCTCGTAGGAATTCTTGCGTAATGGTGGGTCGTGCATCAAAAACATTATCGTGAAAGGCAAACTATCGAGGCATCCATGCGAGAAGGATTCTGACCAGATATACACTTTCATCGATACACTTACCCTTGAGAAAGATGATTGATAGCTAAGCATCTATACAATGCACACAGTCGGTATATGAATGTCCAATGTGTACTGCCAAAGAAGCACCCTATATCCTCGGATTCCCGCTTCTCCATTGATAATATCAACAGACCACATACGTTGAAAAGGGACATGGATACTCTACCCATACCTCACAAAGAGATGTTCCCTACATTTCTCTTCCCTAACCCCATTGAGCCAACATACGACTTGGGCATCATTGCAGAAAAACTAGTTAATCAATTAATCTTAGTAGAACCAGCCGAACCTAGTCTCGTACATCCCTAGTGGAAGATGACTGGTTGTGCCCATGTGAGAAAATGCGGTGACCCACCAGGGTTCGCTGCATCCACCTAAGCCTTAGTTGAATTATCGTCGGGGAGCACAAGAATATGTGTGGCACCCATGAAGATTAAAACTCGCACGTGTCAGGCCATCTAAGATATTGTACTGTCCCTAATCCGAACACTTTGTAATTGTACATATAGGTTGGTGAGTCATTGGTACCAATTGTAAAGGTAAATGTACATATAGGTTGGTGAGCCTTTGGTAACAAGTTTGGTTTTACACGCACCTCGGTAAGTGCATGATGGAGAATTATTATCAAGGAAAGGGTGCGCACATTTCAGAGTGTTGCGCATATCTGGGTAAGTGCGTGGGGATTACCTGGGAATGCGTACCAGGCGGAGTTATACAGACACACACACACACACACACACTCATATATATGTATGTATGTATATGTATATAAATATGGTTGTATGTATATGTATGAAGGCTGGAGAGCCTGTGTGGTTATGAGGCTGGTCAACCGGTGTAACATCCCCAACCACCCAAGCCAGGCCATGCTACTCTATAAAACACTCTTGCAGAACATCATACATATAAAACTGAACAAACAATTACATTATGCTAAAACAAAGATTAATGCGGAAATAATAGTAAGCCTATACATACAACATATACAAGAAAAACTCATAAATATATACATGTACAAATACACGACATGCAAATGAACATATAAAGGGTACTTATCTTTTATAGAAGACCACCAACTGGGTGCAGACCTTCCATGAACCTCCCATCCTTAGACCACGTTTCTCATCACTCTCAGCAGTGCGTCATCCCCGAGATGGGACTAAAATCCACTTGGGTAAAGGGATTCCTAGGCTAGGCTGAGACAATTGGAAGTTGCACAGTCAACAAGAAGGATCTCATTCCAAGAGCCTACTCAACTAACAACCTACATCTTTCATTCCCCACATGCATGTCCTGTTAAAGTTTAAGCTATTATTAGGTTACTTTTCAATTTACTAGATAACCATAGCATAGATAGGATCACTAAGAGAAACACAATCACAAGATACACATCATTTATCCTGGGAAACCCTCATGGGGAAGAAAACCCAGTAAAACTTCCTTAATATATATAGCCAATACAATTCCAAGACAATAAACCAAACACTAGAGAATATCCTCTCCCAAGCAGTGCACCTCTCTCTCTTCCTTCTTCCAACAACTAGTAACTATAGCTTCCTTCAATACTTGCACACTAGATGAGTGAGCTAAGTGAGTGTGCAAATGAGTGGATGGCTTCCTTTATTTATACAAACTGGCAAGCACTGAAAGGAGGTGTCTCTTCACTGGCAGGGCCGACTTGTCTTTCTAGGTGGTTAGAAACACTTTAATTTTCCTGGGGGCCGACTTCTTAATTTGCATATTACAATTAGGGTTTGACCAATCCGCAAAATGGGATTTGGTCAATTACAATGCCCAACATGATCAATCTACAAAATGGGATTGATCTAATGAATAATAAATCAATAATGAATATATTTTTTCTTTTACTTTATCCACAAAAAGGGATAAAAATATTCTTTGCAGTTACACAATATTTTAAGACTCCCTCTTAACAAGAAGGATATTCTTTATCTTTTGACAGGTCACTGGATGTCATCATAAATTGAACAACAACATCAACTAGATAACATCATCAACTAGGTAACATGAGGCATCAATATAATCCACTTGGTCATCTGGCATCACGACTCACATATCTATAAATCATCAGAAGTTTTGTTCTCTTTATCTTCGCACAGAAGATACTCTTTCTTTCTTTCATGTTCACGCAGAAGATATTCTTTCTTATATTCACACAAAAGATATCTTATCTTCACACAGAAGATGTCTTATCTTCACATAGAAGATATTCTATGAGTTTTTCTTTTCCTTTTATGTTCTCCCTTCTCTTGTAGTCATCTATCTCACCGATCCACTGGGGAGGACTACTACCATAGCTTCACTCCTAGTCATCCCACATGAACTAGAGAAGCTAAGATGCTAGCCTGGGCAAGATTAGACTCCCTTTCCATGATCCACGCAGGATCATGACACAAACCTCAAGAGACAACTAACCATTCCACATAGTCAAGGTTTGTGTTCCAGGCTACTCAATCCTTGGACAGAGCAGAGTATCTTCCTGCTACCCCTTGGAGAAACATCCACACTCCTCTCTACGAGGTTGGTCACACCCCTCTCTACGAGGGTATTCTAGCATGTCCCTAGACTATCCAAAACTCAAAACTTGGGTAGAGGCCAACCTTGGAAATTTTCTCATTCCCCTTCTCTACGAAGGTCTCTTCTCTTTTCCTTCTCTATCAAGGTCTACCTATGGGATTGCTCATTCCTTCTCTACAAAGGTCTCTTCTCTTTTCTACGAAGGTCTAGCTATGGGATCAGACAAAAATATCTTGTGGTCCAAAATCTTTCCATGGTATAATACCATGCTACCCATCTGCTGGGCACCATCCATCTACTGGATAAATTTCATCTTGATCAAAATATTTGGGCACCATCCATATGCTTTCCTAACTACACCAAATCATGATCCTCCATTTTGAACTCGAAGACATTACTCCCTCTTGCACCAAACTAAGAGCTTCTAATCATCATCCTTGAAGTTTTCTTCTGTAATATCCCGGTTGACATCTTGAGTTCGAACATTTCTTTCTTTCTGAATTCATACTGGATCAACCTACTCCCTCTGTATCTATAAAAACGGTATTGGAACAACCTGTAGTTTCCTGCATCTCATCAACTATATCTGAGTATCCATCTTTCTCTTCATCTTGAACATTTATGTTCTGCATCTTTAGGAGCCTCCTGCTCCTATATAAATACTGTATACTGTCGGGTTCTTACTGACTATCACCATATCATAAGTCCTTCATGATGTCTAACCTTTGCAAGTCAAGGTATAATTTCTTTCTTCCGAGACCTATAAACTTACTTACAATATGCTTTCTGAGATATGTCACTTAGTCAATCAATCAGTGACAATACGCAGTAATAAAATAAAACTATATCATGATTTCTATCAGAGTAGTACACGTCTTTTCTTAAGAAAAACTTGTTCAACCATGTACACATCTGGAACCCTAATCATGAATAGGACTTTTGAACTCTTTTTCACTCTAGCTATGAAATTACCAAATTTTCCCTTACTATCATAGTTAAACACATACCTTTGTCACTCTCATAAGTGATCATACCTGAAATAAATGTTTTATCTCTTTCTATATCCTCTTCTTTTATACTTTCTTCATAAATCTGCATAGACACTGAGACAAAACGAGGTTAATTAACATTCTCACAAAAATCTAACTTATAATGATAAAGTATTAAAGTAAACAAGATACTAAAAATAAACATGAATACTTATCTTTTTTTTTTTGTGTGGGGAGGCTCCACGGACTCCACCATTTGCTATCTTTCTTCAGATCAACTATCTTCAACTTAAAGTACATATTTCCCAATTTCTACTAAAGCTTTCTTTGAGGGAGGAGATTCCTCTTCTTCTGCCACATGTGCTTGATGCTTTCTTTTCCCTTTTCCTTGAGGAAATCATAGGAAAAGTGTCCCAAATTTTGACAGTTGTAGCATCTAATCTTTGAAACATATTTCTTCTTATTTGGAACTCTTACAGAGTTAGCTGCTAGTTGTTCTTTGAATTGTGATATTCTGGAGAAATATTCCTGAATTGTTTCTCCTTTCTGCATCGTTGTATTCTTGAGTTGAGTTCTTAGATTCATCTTCCAATTGATGTTCCTTCCTTTATATAATCGGGTTAGGGATTCAAAAATTTCTTTTGGAGTCTTCTTTGAGGCCACTTGGGGAATCAAGTGATCTTTGATAGAATCTGCAATGAATCTATTGCCCTAACTGTGTCTTTTTGGTGTTTTTCTTTAGCTGTAGCATCGACGGGTTCTGGTATATTCTATTTAATGAATATTGCTAGGTCATTCTCTTCAAGAATGAGTGCAATCCTATACTTCCAAGCACAAAAGTTTTCCACACCTTCTAGCTCGTCAACAAGCTTAGTGCTTGTAGACATCTTTTACCTGGAGCTAGGAAAATGACCAAAAAATGAAAATGCTCATAATTGAATTTTGAGCTTACCAGGAGGTGCGCTTGGCTGAGGCGAGTAGCTTGGTGTGTTTAGATTTCAGAAAATCCAATTTTTTCCCCTTCAAACTTGACCAACGGATTTCTAGACTGGTGCTTCTGATTTTCTGGTACTTCTAGTTTTCTGGTACTTTTGGTTTCTCGGTACTTCTAGTTTTTTGGTACTTCTGGTACTGGTGAAAACTATGGTTTCACTTTCCGGGAGTTTTATCCACTGAAAAGGTGGGTTGAAGGTGCCAATGAGTTCCTTAGGCTAGGGAACACTTTTCTAGATGATCTTTGGGCTGAAATTCCTCTTTAATAAAAATCCCTAATTTTCTTGTATGTCAACAATGACGTTTTTTTTTCCTGTGAAAGATGCTCTCTTCAGCTTAGCTCTGATACCATGTTAAAGTTTAAGCTATTATTAGGTTACTTTTCAATTTAATAGATAACCATATCATAGATAGGATCAGTGAGAGAAACACAATCACAAGATACACAACATTTATCCTGGGAAACCCTCATGGGGAAGAAAACCCAACAAAACTTCCTTAATATAGATAACCAATACAATGCCAAGACAATAAACCAAACACTAGAGAATATCCTCTCCCAATCAATGTGCCTCTCTCTCTTCTTTGTTCCAAAAACTGGTAACTGCAGCTTCCTTCAATACTTGCGCACTAGATGAGTGAGCTAAGTGAGTGTGCAAATGACTGGATGGCTTCCTTTATTTATACAAACTGGAAAGTGCTGAAAGGAGGTGTCTCTTCATTGGCAGGGTCAACTTGTCTTTCTGGGTGGTTAGAACCACTTTAATTTGTCTGGGGGACGACTTCTTAATTTTCATATTACAATTAGGGTTTGTCCAATCCGCAAAAGAGGATTTCGTCAATTACAATGCACGACATGATCAATCCACAAAAGGGGATAATAATATTCTTTGTAGTTACACAATATTTTAACATGTCCCACTCCAGGAAGTGTGCCCCTTCTTTGCTCAACAGTCCTTCAACTGCCCCACTTCCCTTCTAGGTCTTCAACAACAAGATAGACATGAATTCTCAGAGCAATATAGCTACAGTTGGGATCCCTTAGGAAAATCACTTCCCCAACCAACTCTCTCACGTGGAGAGAGATGCTCACAAGCATGACAATACACTTCTTCAAACCACATGCCTGACAACCTACTTCTTCATTCCAGCTCTTTATTCAATCGAGTAAAGGTGATGGCAACAACAAAACTCGGGTTTAGAACATATGATGACAACTAACCACACTCAGTCAAGAACTGCATTGGTAGCAACAACAAACCATTAAGGCATTGAACAGAATCATGCAAATTACAAGTGAGCTGTACTTCATAGGTAAGGTACGAAATAACTCAAAATGTCTGCAGGTTCCAGAGATGCATAAATAATTCCCACGTCGATGATGTGGGGGGGGGTGATGGCTCTTTGCATGCATGCGTGAATGCCTTGGAAAGATGGGAAACTGACTATTTCCCCCCCACCTATATTTGCATGCACCATGATTGACACATGGCCCTCTTGGATCTCATTTCTCTCCACTTCGGATTCATTCCCTCTTCCATGAGACTTAAGATAAAACAATTATCCTTACCATAGTCTTCAGGAAATAATAATATACTATTCCCTTAGAGTTAAGCCCTCAAGCCTAGCCCCTTTTCCTAGCCTCTTAGCCCCTCCCTTTCCCTACCCAGTGGAGCTTAGTCCCCCATACTATTTTATCGTGGTGGGTCTACACACAACGATGTATTTATATTAATGATATGAGTGTTTACATATACAAAAATAGGCTCATTGGCCTTTAGCATCTAGGCTCTCCGGCCTAATCTTCACATAAGCCTCCGAGCTTATAATCACTTGGCTCACCAGCGTATAAAACATGTTTACAATTCAGTTGGGGATTGGCCTTGGTGTATTACAATCCCCTCCCCTTATTTTTTCATTGTCCTCAGTGTAACTTAATTACATATGACCATTAAGATTTACAAAAATCTTCAAAAAGATGCGGGTATTCTACCTGCATAGCATCTTCATGCTCCGAAGTTGCATCCTCGAGACCGTACCATGTCCATTGGACCTTTATTAGCTCTATGGATCGATTCCGGAGCTTCTTGATCTTCCAGTCCAATATGCACACCGGATGCACTTGAAAAATGCTTTCTTGCTCCACTTAAATCACATTCCAATCAATAACGTGATTAAAATCAGGTATATACTTTTTGAGCAATGATACATGGAATTCATTATGAATAGAAATAGATGCAGGTAACACAAGCATATAAGCTACATGCCCAATCCTCTCTAGGATTTCAAATGACCCACAATAACGTGCTGCCAACTTGGAACAATTTCCCAACTTCAGGGAACTTCTGATGGCCTTCACTTTCAGGAATACATGATCACCTACACATAATTCCTTGTGAATTCTGCCCTTATCAACATAGATTTCCTACCTATCTTGAGCAGCCTTTAAATTCTTCTTTACTTTTGACATCTTCTCTTCCATTTCCCTGAGAAACTCTGGCCTAACTACTGCTTTGTCTGCTGGGTTGTCCCAACTTACAGGTGTGTTGCACTTTCTACCATAAAGTGCCTCAAATGGGCTCATCTTCAGAGATGCTTGGTACCCATTGTTGTAGGCAAAATATACCAAGTGTAGATAGTATTCCAATTTTGATGGTTTATCCATCACATACATCCTCAACATATTTCAATCACTTGGTTCACCCTCTCTGTTTTCCCATCAGATTCTAGATGATAAGCTGTGCTAAAATTCAGATTTGTTCCAAATCCTTTAAATAAACCTTTCCAGAATTTTGAGGTAAACTTTGGGTCTCTGTCAGACACAATTGTCTTGGGTATACCATGCAATTGAGATACTTCCCTCATATAGATATCAACAACGTTAGTTTCCATGTGAGCGAGCTTCATTAGAATGAAATGGGTAGATTTAGTAAGTTTGTCCACCACTACCATGATAAAATCATGCTGCTTGTTTGTTCTGGGCAACTTGGTGATGAAATCCACTGTTACTACTTCCCACTTCCACTCAGGAATGAGTAATGGTTGCAACAACCTAGCTGGTTGTTTTTGAGACCATTTGCATCTTTCGAGTTTCCCTCTCCTTTCTATCTTCCTAGC
>ML792432.1:163122-180925 GCA_009831015.1 Picea engelmannii | reverse complement strand
ATACTTACATGAATTCCTCTTTTCTTTTCTCCCTTTCTAGTTACTAAACTTAGTCATTTTTTTTTCTTGGTGGGTTCGCGGGTCCTCATTTCCATTCATATTCCCACATCATGAGTTCGACCGACCGTTGTATATCCTATACTTAACTATTTCTGCAGTCGCGCGTTCTCGGGATCAATATTTCATATCCCATGTTCCGCGATACCCATTTTTCACCCAAAAGATCTGCGATCTACATTTTTACCATCAGACCCCCTAGCTCCTAAGGGTCACATCTTTTCTATATTGAGCTCGACTGATCGCATTACAACACTTAGCCTATTTTCGACCTTTCAAAACCGCAGGTTCACGGTTTCCTGGGTTGGCGGGTTCACAGAATTTCCCAAATCCTAATTTGTTCTCGTCTGTCCCCACCATCCTCGTGCTTTTCCCAATACTCATTGAAGAATGGTTTAAGAAAGCTATCGACAAGTTAACCACCGAGGGGCAAGAAACAGTTGAGACGGTTTCTGTAACCATCAATGAAGACAATAAAAGGACACCAACAAGCAAGTGAAGACACGAGAGACCATCATAGTAAGTTTATGCTAATCACATCCTTCTTTTTCTTTATCACTCCTTCATCCAGTTATTCCACCTCTTTCACTAGAAAGGTTTAACTGAAGACTGATAACTCCTCTTTTCTTCTTACCAGGTCTTGTTGTTCTTCTACCGCCCACCGTCTTCCTTCTAAGAGATTATTTCTTGTATTTATTTTCTTTATGGTCCACGAGAGCCCCAACCCCGGTCTTTAAGACAAATGCATTTTAAATTTCAAAGAATACGTAATAGACTATATATTTTTTAGAAATTTCAAGAGAGCTACTTTGGTAACAATCTCGACTGTGCTTTGCAACCTCGTTTTTAGAATATAAAGTATTTGAGGTTGATATATTATTATCTTTATTTGAGCTGCCCATGTGTCCATTATGTTAAAGTTCTCTTATGCATGCATACCATCTTTATTTTTATTTTTATGTGATTCAGAAATCTTTAGTTAAACTATGATGGATGTGAGGAAAGTTTATCTATTTTTGTTGAATGTATGAAGTGTGTGGTTCCTATCATTTCTCAGGAACTTTCTTTAAAAGAAAAACAAAACATTTTCTTCCTCATTATTTTATATTTCTTTGATTACCACAAGGACTTCTGCAAATTCCCACATTCTAAAAATCTAGACTCCTGAGAAAATTTGAAGTAAAGAGGAGTACCACCTCTATAAAAATGCAGGGGGATTTATATCCTCGTGAGGTTGTCGTTTTGGACCTATCGGATTCAAGCGTCAACATTTTTGGTGACCATATTGGGGAACGATTTATTTTCAATATATTTGAGGAACCAAAAATCTCCATGGCTCAAAGTTTAGAGAAGAAGATTCAAGAAAATGGTTTCTTATTTTAAGCATGGCTCACCTATTTTGTAATTTCAAAAAGAAATGAGAAGCACCAAAGATTCAAGAGAATGAACTCCCTGGAAACTCCATTGAAAAAATTCAAAGTCAAGGGTTTCATTCATGTGATAATGCTTCTTTATATTCTTCATCAGGCCCATTAATGGCTTTGCAAGATTTGACAAAAGGGAGAAATACTCAAAGAAGGAGGAGATTTCATAGTACCCCTTTAAATCTACCAGAAATAGACTTTTAAATGCCCAATATTCCTGTTGAATTTTTTTCTACATTCTTTGGGGATGCTTCAGAAGATGTAGAGCAACACTTGATAATTTTAAAGGTACATATTATGATTTCAATCTCACTAAAGACAATGTTACACGTAGATTATTCCTACAAACTCTATTAGAGGATGCTCTTGAATGGTATAGTTCATTAATGCCTAACTCCATTACTAGCTGGGATGTATTAGAAGATAGATTTGCAGAAAAATTTATCCCAAAGGTGCATTCATATGTTTTTGCTGATGTTTTAAATGTTGCTTCCCACCCACCCTCTCCCACATGGACTCAAAATGATGAAATCAATGATTTAGAAGAAGAATATCATGAAACACTACAAGAACTTTATGAATCAAATCTTGTTGCTGAGAATGAACGAAAGAATTCCAAAAACCAAGAAAAGGATATCAGTATCTCATATACTCCATATGAGGAAGAACTTAAAGAGCCTCCACCAAATATGCAAAAAGAATTCAGCCAAAATAAAGAAGAATTGGTGGAAGAAAACAATTTTGAGAATAAAGAAGATAACCATTGCATAGAAGAAGGACATTGCCAAGACATCGCCAATGAAACAATAATCCTGAATGTGGAAAAAGAATAAAATTCTAGTCTCCTATATACTCCATATGAAGAAATTCCAAACAACAAATTTGAAAATGAAATTGAGGAGCCTCCACCAAATACACACGAAGATTCCAGCCTTGTGATAGATGATGAAACATCACAAGAGAACTTGTAGCAAGAAGAATTGATGGAAGAAATGAATCTTGAGAAGAATGATGAGCAAGGTCACCCTTACAAGAAAGAAGAGTCTTTTCAAGAGATTTTTATTAATCAAAAAACTTGGAAGTGGAAAATGATGAATGTATTCTTATGTTGAAGACTCCTCAGCCAATCAAAGCCAATAGTATTCTTGAGCAACCAAGAATTGATTTTATTGAATTATGGTTCCAGAGCATTGTTGGCCAAACAATGCAATTAAATATTCATTGTACTTGGTATAATTTTTCTCCAGTACATATTTAGAGTGCCCTTGACTCATTGGTACAAGTCCCAACATATCTCATAATTTTGGAGTTCATTCCACAAATCAGATAAAAAATGCTTGAATGGCTCCATTGGAAATCTTCCTACACATAAGGAACCCCTTTCTTTCAAGTAAGTTAGGGTAGGTAGATCATCATTGTACATAATTTTATTTTTTCAGTTTGTATATTCTTACTTTGACTCCATAGCCCAATGGACGGAAGCACCTGGTCATAAAGATTATAGGTTCTTGACAACCCGCAGGGGGTTATCATCCCATGGTTGGAGCCAGTTGTTGAGACCATTTCCTTCTTCCGAGTTTCCCTCCCCTTTCTATCTTCCTAACTTTTTTTTTTCCATTTCTTTTCCCTCTTCTATACTTACCCGAATTCCCATTTTCTTTTCTCCCTTCTATTCTCCCTTTCTAGTTACTACACTTAGTAGTTTTTTTTTCTTGGTGGGTTCGCGGACTCGCGGGTCCTCACTTGCATTCATATTCCCATATCATAAGTCCAATCGACCGCCGTATATCATATACTTAACTGTTTATACAATCGCAGGTTCGCGGGATGAAGCTTTCATATCCCATGTTCCGCGATATCCCTTTTTCACCCAAAAGATCCGCGATCTACATTTTGACCATCAGAGCCCTGAGCTCCTAAGTGTTGCATCTCTCCTATATTGAGCCCGACTGACCACATTACAACACTTAGACTATTTTCGACCTTTCACAACCGCAAGTTCACGGGTTGGTGGGTTCACACAATTTCCCAAATCCTAATTTGCTCTCGTCCCTCCCTGCCATCCTCGTGCTTTTCCCAACACGCATTGAAGAATGTTTTAAGAAAGCTATCGACAAGTTAAGCACATAGGGGCAAGAAACAGTTGAGATGGTTCCCGTAACCGTCAATGAAGACAATAAAATGACACCAACAAGCAATTGAAGACACGAGAGACCATCATAGTAAGTTTGTGCTGATCACATCCTTCTTTTTCTTTATCAAGTCCTTCATCCAGTTATTCCACCTCTTTGACTAGAAAAGTTTAACCGAAGAGTGATAACTTCTCTTTTCTTCTTACCAGGTCTTAATGCTCTTCTATCTCCCACCATCTTCCTTCTAAGAGATTATTTCTTGTATTTATTTTCTTTATGGTCCACATGAGCCCTAATCCCAGTCTTTAAGACAAACACAATTTGAATTTCAAAGAATATGTAACAAACTGTATATTTTTTAGAAATTCCAAGAGAGATACTTTGGGAACAATCTCGACTATTCTTTGTAACCTTGTTTTCATAATATAAAGTATTTGAGGTTGATCTATCATTATCTTTATTTGAGCTGCCCATGTGTCCACTCTGTTAAAATTCTCTTATGCATGCATACCATCTTCTTTTTATTTTTATGTGATCATAAATATTTAGTTAAACTATGATGGATGTGAGGAAATTTTATCTATTTTTTTTGAATGTACGAAGTGTGTGGTTCCTGATCATTTATAGGGAACTTTATTTAAAAGAAAAACAAAACATTTCTTCCTTGTTATTTTATATTTCTTTGAATACCACGACAAACTTCTGCAAAGTCCCACATTCTGAAAATCTAGATTCCTAAGAAAATATGAAGTAAAGAGGAGTACCACCTCTATAAAAATGCAGGGGGATTTATATCCTCGTGAGGTTGTCATTTCGGTCGGATTCAAGCATCAACATGTGCCCATGCTCAGCCTTGACCTTTTGACACTCCCAACATTTGGCAATGTACACAACAATTTCATTCTTCATGCCTGACCAATAATATTGGCTCTTGAATACTGCAATTGTTTTCTGATAACCTGGGTGCCCAACGTAAGGCACATCATGCATTTCCCTCAATATCAGAATTTTCAATTTTTGAGAATTGGGTACATAAATTCTCCCTTTGTACCTGAGAACTTCATCATCTCCTAGCTTGTAATCATCAACTTTCTGCTGCAAATTGCCTTGCTGTAATTTTGCCACTAATTTCATGTAATGCAAATATGATTTTGCAGCCTCTGTGATTCTTCCCTTCAAATCTGATTGGTACATACTAATAGATGTAGCATGAAACTCATGCACTATTTTGTTGAGTGCATCAACCACCTTGTTTTCTTTCCCTTTCATATGCTTTATATCAAGGTCGTACTCAATGAGAAATTCCAACCATTTGCTCTGCCTGGCACTTAAAGTTGGTTGATCAAATAAATATTTCAGACCATTATGGTATGTTCTGAGCTCAAACCTTTTTCCCATGAATTAGTGTCTCCACTTCTTCATGGAATGCACTATGGCTACCAACTCCAAACCATGAGTGGCATAATGCATGGTCCTTCAACTTTTTTGATTCATAACATACAACATACCCATTCTGACTAAGGACTCCACCAAGTCCTTCTTTACATGCATCTCTGCATACAATGGAGTCTTCATTTGGATCTGCGATCCTTAGTATAGGAGAACTAGTTAATAAATGCTTCAAGTGTTGGAATCTCTTTTCACACTTTGTTGTCTACTGAAACTTCACTCCCTTCTTTTGCAAGGAAGTGATCGGGTGTGAAATATTTGAGAATCCCATAATAAATCTTCTGTAGTAGCCAACAAGACCCATGAATAATTCGACTTCTGTCACATTCCTAGGCACTGACCATCCTCTAATGGCCTCAATATTTTCAAGATCCACTGTGATCCCTTCCTCAGATATGATATGCCCCAAATAATGAATTTGGTTTTGATAAAATGAGCACTTTCTCAATTTGGTATACAACTGATGCTCTCTTTACACTTGTAATACCATCTTCAAGTGTTGCTCATGTTCCTCTTTTGACTTGGAATATATAAGGATGTCATCTAAAAAGACAATGACAAACTTATCTAAGTACTCTCTGAAAACACCATTCATTAAACACATGAAGACAACTGGTGCATTTGATAACCCAAATGGCACCACTGTGAACTCATAATGCCCATACCTTGTTCTGATAGTAGTCTTGTTGATGTCTTCATCTTTAATTCTTACCTAATGATAACTTGATCTGAGATCATTCTTTGAGAATATTTTCACATTCTTCAACTGATCAAAGAGGTCATCGATCCTTGGCAAAGGATACTTATTCTTTACCGTTACTTTGTTCAAATGCCTGAAGTCAATACACAGTCTCAATGTCCCAGCCTTCTTCTTCACAAATAAAACTGGGGCACCCCAAGGTGACACACTTGAGCGTATGTATCCCTTCTTTAGAATCTCTTCAAGATACATTTGCAACTCCTTTAGTTCTGGTGTACTCATCCTATAAGGAGTTTTGGATACTGGAGCTGCTCCAAGAATCAAATTTATAGAGAAATCAATATCTCTTTTAGGGGGTAATCCTGGTATTTCTTTAAACACATCTTCAAACTCTTTTAGGACTGCACAGTCTTCAACATTTGACACCTTATCCTTAGGTGTTTCTTCCATATGAGCTGCAAATATTTGACATCCCTTTATGTAACATTTCGTCCACTGCATTGTCAGATTTCTCTGACTGTTACTGCCATGGGAATTCCTTGGAATGTACTTAGGTTCCCTTCCTCATCTAGGCAAGTAAATGACTTGTTATGATAGTCTAAGACACCATGGTGTTGGTCCAACCAATCCATCCCAATTAGACAGTCATAGGAACCTAAAGAAAATATGTTCAAATCTGCCTTGGTGCTCAACCTGTTCATGCCCACTGGACATGACTTAACTAACTCATTAACTTTTCTCTTGGCTCCGGTAGTGAGATGTACCAACCAATATTTCCCATGCTTGCTTCTTGGTAAATGCAATCTTTCCACCACCTTAGGATCTATATAACTATGAATATCTCTTGAATCAATTAAAATTACAATGGGTTGGTTGTCGATCATACCTTCCACTACAATCATTTGTGATTGAAATTATGCTTGCTTGTTGTCCAGGGCTGCATAGATCCTTGGTATATTTCTGCCCATGTCCTCCACTGTTTTAGCTTGTTGTACATTTTGGACAACTCTCACTTTGTCCCCCTTGTGGGAAAAATCTTTGAACATATAATCTCCTTTACAACCCCAACATTGAATAGGTGGCTGACTTGGCCTTTTCCAACCTGTCTCAACCATTCTAGGCTCTCTAGAAGATGGTTGTCCTTGAGGATTGTTTCGAAAGAATGGTGGCTTATTCCCCTTCTTCCTCTGATCCATCTTGAATTTCTTCTTGTCTTCCCAAGATTTTTGGAAGGTTGGCCTTGCTTTAGGCTGATCATATAGGCATTTAGCTCACCTTATGGTTTCCTCCAAAGTATTGGGATCATCATATTGTATCTTGTCACTAATGAAAAATGGAAACCCACTCAAATACCTCTGAATCTTAACCATCTCATCCTTGATGAAGGAGACATACTTCAACAGTTCCAAAAACCTTCTTTCATACTCATCAATGGACATACTTTCAAGCTTGAGTTCAAAGAAATCCTTCATTTTCTTGTCATAATATCTCTTAGTCAAGTATTTCTTTTCAAAATACTTCTTGAACTTCTTCCAAGTAACATTTTTCTCTTTGATGTGTTGCACCTGCACAAGCTGATCCCACCACATGGATTCCTTTCCCTTGAGTTGATAGATACCAATTCTTCCTTCTACATGAGAGGAATAATTATGCAATTGAAAATATTTTCTCATGCCTAGCAGCCATGTCTCAATGTCTTCATCCTTCTTATGCTCACCATCAAATGTAGGAGGTTTGATTTTTTTCATTTCTCCTCCAAGTTCATCTACCCCAGACCTCTTCTGATGCTTCCTTATAGGGGATGAGATGGAGTTGCTGGGTGCTCTCCTATTGGAATGCCTTGGGGAGTGATGGTGATGTCTGCTAGAACTCCTTGATCTTCCTTTCTCCTGAGGAAACCTACGACTTCATGTTTTTCTTGAGCCATTCTCCTTATCCAGTTTCTTTTTAATTCTGTCCAGGCTCTCCATTAAATTCATGTTGAAGTCCTCCTATTGTTCCTTGGATTTCATGGGCCTTTCATTATCGACCTTGTGACTTTGGACATATTTCTACAAATTTCTAATGGTCTCTTCCATATTCAAGTTTTCATCCTTTCCCTCTCCATGTTCATTGGATTTTGTTCCTTCAATACCCAAATGGACATCCATCCCTTCGATATCATCTTCCTAACTATAATACCCTTATGTATATTCCATCCTTCTGCACTTTGTGCTGATCCTAATATGATATTATAACTGTTATCTTTTCAAAATGTGCAACCAACAAAACTTTGTTAGGCTGATGGATTCAACAAAAATCAGGAAATTAGGAACCATTCTAGTTCGATAAAACATCAGACTCTTTCTTCTAATTTTCTAAGATTTTGACTATTCAACTCAAATTTTTAGGTGAAAAATTATGTTCTACTATCCAATATCTTTCCAATAACTGATCCCTTGCTCAATTCTGAGTTTTGAGCAAGAAGTTATGAATATTTGAAATTTTCTCCTTCCTAGAAGGTAATCTCTGTACAAATGTTCTTCTTCTTCAGATCCAAATTGTCTCTTGGACTCGTGCTAGATCCTATCGTAAAGTATATAAGCCTTATTTACATCCTTAGGCGTAGGTTTGTACATCTCAGAACCCCACATATTCCTTCTTCTCTCCCCCTTCTGTCTTTGAAAACATCAATTCGGGCACTAGCCCCCTTTATTTCGACTGAAGTTGCATAGGACCAAGGCTATGATCAAGTGCTTAGCTGATGTGCGCTTATTCAGAGCTTTGGGACTTCGGGGCTCCAGAAATTCAAGCTTCGGGGGTTCATCCTTTATCACATTTCATTCCTTCTGAACGTTGAATTGACGAAGTTCTCCAGAGCTTCACGCTTTAGAGGTTCTTGCAACGTCCTACTCAATTTCTCCTGAATACTGAACTTCCAAACTTCCGGGGTCCACTTAGTATTGCTAATATGGTGGTGAAACGTGGCCCCCAAAACAAGTGACATGTGTCAAGTCACAATTGGTACAACTGTCCTATCAAAAACATGAATTAGGTTGAAACATGGCAGGTGTAAAGTGGGTCCACATCACCTTAGGTGACGTCATCATGCCACGTCAAATCCGCTACTTCGAGACTTCGTAATTTCGGGCTTCAAAGGTTTTCACAACATAACACTTCAGAATTCCCAAACCCCCGCTCTTCGGACCTTTACTACTTCGACGCTCTAGAGCTTCGAGACATCAGAGGGCTTCTCATCATAACACAACACATCTTTCGAATGCCAAATTTCCTATCTCTCGAAGAGGCCCACCTCACCTTAGGTGACATTATCATGCTACGTCACTTCGACGTTCCGGGACTTCAACACTTCAGGCTACAAAATATTTCACACCAACATACTTTATAACTCCCCAATGCCGAACTTCCAAAAAATTGTTTCCCAGAGCTTTGAGACTTCGGGGCTCCGGGACTTTGGAAGATTCTATGCTAGAGCACATCAAAACACCCGAACATCGATTTTCCGAATATGTGTTCCTTGGAGCTTTATAACTTTGGGGCTTCGGGACTTCGAAACTTTGGGCTTCGGAGGATTTTGTCGTTAAACAACAACCCACCCTTGAACGCCAAAATTATGAACTGGTGTTCCCTAGAGCTTCGGGACTTCGAGGCTCTGGGACTTCAGAACTTTGGGCTTCAGAGGATTTTGCAACTTCGCACAAGAAAACTTCTGAATGACGAATTTCTAAATTGTCGGGGTCATCTTAGCACTGTGCACCCAGAGTGCTTCGTGTCAACAATATGGTGGTGACATGTGGCCCAATCTACGGGTGACACTTGTCAAGTTCTAGTTGGTTGAATATGTATTTGAGAAGCACAAATCATGATGACACATGGCAAGAATCCAAGTGTCCACGTCACCCTAGGTGACATCATCAGGTCTTGTCACTTTGGTGCTTCATGACTTCAGAACTTTGGGCTTTAGAGGTCTCTTCTAAAACATCCTTCAAAACTCCCGAACATCAAATTTCTAAATAAATCCATGTCACCCCAGGTGATGTCATCATGTTGAGTCACTTTGACGCTCCGAAACTTCGAGACTTTAGGGATCTCTTCCTTCTGCGCAACCACAAAAAATTCTTTCGGAGTGTCGAATTTCCGAACTCCCGGACACTTGCTAATCCACTGGCATGTGTCCTCAATGATGAATGGTCAGGATCATCTCCGGAGTTCGAGACTTTCCTTACTCCACATAACAATCATCGACTTTCTATGTAGTGCCAAACTTCCAGACACTAGCTAATTTGATGTCATGTGTCCCTGATGACCAAGGGTTAGGATTCACTCCAGAGTTTGGGACTTCAAGAGATTTTCCTCCTGGCAGCATAAGGACTCATTTCTCCCAGAGTGTCGAACCTTTGAACTGCCGTGAGATCTACGACTTATACTCTCTCGTGCACAGATCTCATGGATAGGATATAATCTTTTCCCCGGTGCTTCTCCTCCTGGTCTGTGCTTGATCCGATGACCCAGATCTATCCTTGGCCGAATCTGATGGTCAGGTACTCCTCCCAGTGATCTATGGCATAGATTCACTCCGAGACTTCAAGGCTTCGGGGATTTTTCCTCTTTTACTATAAAAACTTAAAAAGTGCTGAAGCAACGAAGCCCGAAGGACTTGAAGGTTTAACCACCACGCTATTTTCCCAGATCCGATGACTGTGAAGGATTCAGTTCCATCTGAACAGATCCAATGGTCATTGCGTTTTCTTGAACCGCTACACCTCCTGAGCTTTCAAACAATGTCAATGTGTGTTCTCAGCACCCTCCTGGCACTCATGGACGCTCTGTAACTTGAAATTTGGATTTTTCTAACACAAATCTCTGTGAAAATTTTGCTTCAATTTCCACTTACATGGCCCATCCATGCTCAATGTTGAAACCTGGGGATTTGATACCATATTGTAGCATCCCCATCCACCCAGGCCAGGCCATGCTACTCCATAAAAAACTCTTGCAGAACATCATACATATAAAACTGAACAAACAATTACATTATGCTAAAACACAGATTAATGTAGAAATAACAATAAGCCTATACATACAACATATACATGCAAAACTCATAAATATAGACATGTACAAATACACCGCATGCAAACGAACACATAAATGGCACTTATCTTTTATAGAATACCACCAACTACGTGTAGACCTTCCATGAACCTCCAAGCCTTAGACCACGTTTCTCATCACTCTCAATAGTGGGTCACCCCCGAGCTAGGACTAAACGCCACCTAGGTAAAGGGATTCCTAGGCTAGGCTAAGACAATTGGAAGTTTCACAGTCAACATGAAGGATCTCATTCCAGGAGCCTACTCAACTAACAACCTACAATCTCTCATTGCTCACATACCTATCCCACCCTAGGAAGTGTGCCCCTTCTCTGCTCAACAGTCCTTCGGCTACCCCACTTCCCTTCTAGGGATTCAACAATAGTCCGGACATGAATTTTCAGAGAAATATAGTTGCAGTTGGGATCCCTTAGGAAAATCACTTCCCCAGCCAACTCTCTCACCTGGAGAGAGGTGCTCATGGGACTAACAACCCGCTTCTTCAAACCACAGGCCCAACAACCTGCTTCTTCAGTCCAACTCTTTAGTCAATTGAGTAAAGGTGATGACAACAATAAAACTCGGGTTTAGAACAAATGATGGCAACTAGCCACACTCAAACAAGAACTATGTTGGCAACAACAACAAACCGTTAAGGCACTGAACATGCTTAGGCAAAGTACATGTGAGTTGTACTTCATAGGTAAGGTATGGGATAAATCAAAATGTCTGCAGGTTCCATAGGTGTGTGAATAATGCCCAGGTCGACGATGAGGGGGGATATCTCTCTGCGTGTATGCGCGAATTCTCGAGAAATATGGGAAACAAACTATTTTTCCCACACCTATATTTGCATGCGCCATGATTGACACATGACCCTCCTGGAGCTTGTTTCTCTGCACTTGGGATTCATTCCCTCTTCCATAAGACTTAGGATAAAACAATTATGCTTACCATAGTATCTAGGAAATAATAATATAATATTCCCTTAGAGTTAATCCCTCAAGCTTAGCCCTTTTCCCTAGCCTCTTAGCCCCTCCCTTTCCCTACCTAGTGGAGCTTAGTCCCCCATACTCTTTTATCATGGTGGGTCTACACAGAACGATGTATTTATATTAATGATATGAGTGTTTACATATACAAAAATAGGCTCACTGGACTTTAACATCTAGGCTCTTTGACCTAATCATCACATAAGCCTCCCAACTTATAATCACTTGGCTCACCAGCCTATAAAACATGTTTACAATTTAGTTGGGGATTGACCTTGGGGTATTACAACCGGGACACAAATAATCCAGTGCGCCTATCCATGTAAAAGTAATCATACTCATGTTATTAATATTATCGCATCATTGTGCACTGTCAGATGGGGGGATAACTCCACTAGAAAAAGGGAAAATGGGGGAAACTTAAGTCTTAGGGAATATTTTATAACATTTCCAGAAAAGTGTATGTTATGGATAATTATTTTATCCTAAGTTCTCGGGGATGGGAACGAGTCACCAAGTGGCTAAAGCTACTTCTGAAGGTGACAACTGTCCATTTTAATGCACACAATATATAATTCCGCCCTTAGTGTATTTTGGGGGAATGGTTATTTATTCTCTCGTAGGCAGAAAGGGTCTAACTGTTTTGGAAAATATGACTATTACCTTGTCTGCAGAGAGAAGCTGGTAAGGGTTTTTTTATATTGTGATCAAAGTTATGTTGTCGAAGAGGTGGGTTTTCAGGCCCGTGAGCAGCCTATCCGGGGGAGATATTTGTTGTTGAAGAGGCGGGTTTTCAGGCTCGTGAGCATACTCTCCAGGTGAGAGTTTTGCTGGGAATTGTTCCCTGGTGCACTGGGCATTAGATGTAGGGATCATATACTTCTTATCCGACCTGTTACTGGAACCCTGGAAGGAAAGTGGGGCAACCAAGGGACTATTGAGCAGAGAAGGGGCACCCTTCCTTGGGTGTAATAGGTGCATGAGGAATGAGAGACTGTAGACTATTGCTGTAGTGGCATCTTTGATTGAGTAATTTTGTTGAGTATTAGACCTTAGCCTGGAATTAGGAATCCTTTTTCCCTGGTGGAGTTAAGCCCCAACTTGGGGGTGACTTGTTACTGAAAGCTTATGAGAAACAAATTCTATGGCTGGGAGGAACGTTTGAGTTTTGCGCATAGTTGGTGAATTTTCACAAAAGATAAGTTTTCTTGATGTGCTTTTCTTATTTACCGTGTGCTTAATATATATGTGTTTTTTATGGGTTTAATTCTTGTATATTGTCGCATATAAGTAATTTTTGTTATTCTATTTAATGCTGCTTGCACATGTAAGTATGGTGCTCATAGTCGATAATTGTAATCATGCATGAGTATGCCAAAAGTTGATAGTCTTTCTTGTTAAGTTAACCTTTGATATTTGTCATGAGTCTCTAAGGCAAGGTTTGAATGGCGATGCGTGTAGGAAAATAGCCTGTGCACACAAGAGGATGGAATTGGTTTGTGCGTACGAGGAATTAGACCCCACGCACAAGGGAAATCAGATTTGACGTGTGATGCCAAAATGGTTGCACGCACAATAGTGAGCATGTGTTGAGTGTGGATTATGCATGCATAAGTGTTGTGTGCTCAATTTGCTTGTGCACATAGTTATTTTGAATTACTTATGTTGTGTTAAGTTGTGTAAATAGGAGAAAGTTAGTGTGGTACGACTAAGCTTGAGGTTGAGTGTGTTAATTCAAGGGATACTGTGCATAATAGTGTATATACTAGAATCTGCACAATAGATTTTGGAGTAGCATTGTTTATTAGTAAGATGGGTAATGTTACAGTATGGTATCAAAAGCAGTTTGGTAACATGGATGTCACAGAGCGACAAAAGTCGAGATTAGTGACGTGGCCCAACCTGGGTGGCTGGGGACGTTATAGATTGGTATCAGAGCTATTGGTTCAATATTGGACTTGTATGGGCCAAAGGTCAACAAGAAGTACCAGAGCTCCAATTTCAACACCGAGCTTGCATGGGCCAAGTTCTACTTAAAGAAAAAATTTGGATTGGTAAGTGCCTGAATTTAGAATTTCAGTGTGGCCATGGTGCGCATAAAATAATATTGCACAAATGTGTGCGCTAAATATGTGATATTGCAGGGTGCAACGCTGGAACTGCGCAGTAAAAAATGGTGCACATATGTGCGCATTGAATTTTTGGTCAGCGCGGAACAAATTTGTGGTGCATGTGTAATATCGATACACGATGTGCATGTTAAATTTTGACATCATGCATTAGGGTGTGTTGAATACCAGTGCACACATGGGATTTGGAAGAAAGGATTCTGACAAGATGGTGCAGATTTTTCATGAGGTTGTCTCATGAATTCATCTAACAAATCTTGTTACCTGCACATTTTGAAGAAATATCAACGATTAGAGCAAGACATAATCAACATAGAAAAAAAATCATGGAAGATATGCAGAGAACTTACAGTCCTGATGATGAATTCGGGGATTTGTATAAAATGTAGAAAAAACTGCGACATTTGAGTACATGGGTAGAGATGTACCTTGGATTTACACAACCCTGGATAACATGCAAGATGAGTTTCAGTCGCACATGATGGAAGTGGAAGGTAAGATTAATGACCAACCTATTGTTATTTTATTTGATTCATGAGCTAATCATAGTTATCTAGATCCTAAGATGGTAGAAAGATTCAAATTTTCGAGAAACATGCTTGGAAAATATTTGTTGGTGTAGTTAGCTACATGAGTAAAAAGGAAAATTAATGAGATGGTTAAATCATGGCCACTGGATATGAATGGATTGTGCACAAAGGTTGATTTGAATATCATACCTCTATTCTCATATGATTGTCTCATTGGTATGGATTGGTTGGATGAACACCATGTTGTCCTGGACTATTACAATAAGGCATTTACTTCCTTGGATGAGGTGGGGAATTTAAGAACAATTCAAGGAATTCCAGGAGTTGTAACTAATAGAGAATTTTCAGCCTTGTAATTGAATAAAAACTACAGGAAAGGATGTCAAGTATTTGCAGTGCACATGGAGGAGGAACCTAAGGATAAAGTGCCAAATGTTGAAGACTATGCAGTACTGAAAGAGTTTGAGGATGTCTTTAAAGAGATACCGAGGTTGTCACCAAAAAGAGATATTGATTTCTCTATAAACTTGATGCCTGGAGAAACACCTGTATCCAAGACTCCTTATATGATGAGTACGCCATAGCTTAAGGAGTTGCAAATACAAATTCAAGAGCTTCTGAAGATAGGGTATATACGCCCAAGTGTGTCACCTTGGGGTTCCCTAGTATTGTTCATGAAAAAGAAGGATGGTACGCTGAGGCTTTGTATCAACTTCAAGCAGTTGAACAAAGTAACAATAAATAATAAATATCCTTTTCCAAGGATAGATGATCTCTTTGATCAGCTGAGGGGTGCACACATATTTTCAAATATTGATCTTAGATCTGGATATCACCAAGTGAGAATTAAGGAAGAGGACATCAACAAGACTTCCTTCAGAGCGAGGTATACAAATTTTGAGTTCACAATGGTGCCATTTGGGTTGTCAAATCCACTAACTGTCTTGATGTTTTTGATGAATGGAGTTTTCAGAAAGTACTTAGATAAGTTGGTCATTGTAGTTATGGATGAAATACTTATTTACTCAAAATCTAAAGAGGAGCATGAACAACACTTGAGGATGGTACTGCAAGTATTGAGGGAGCATCAAATTTATGCGAAGTTGATAAAGTGCTCATTTTATCAACAATAAATTCATTATTTGGGTCATATCATTTCCAGGGAAGGAATAATTATGGATCTGAAAAAGATAAAAGCCATTGAGGAATGGCCAACACCAAGAAATGTCGCAGAGGTAAGGTCCTTTATGGGACTTGTAATTTATTACAGAAGGTTTATTGAAGGATTCTCAAATATTGCACATCCAATTACATATTTGCAAAATAAAGGTGTGTGATTTGATGGACTCCATATTGTGCAAGGAGTTTTCAACACTTGAAAAGTTTGTTGACAAGTGCACCACTTTTGAGAATTGCTGATTTAGATGCAGACTTCGTTGTGTGCACAGATGCATGCAAGGAAGGACTCGATGGAGTCCTGAGTCAGAATGGACATGTGGTGTGCTACAAATCAAGAAAGTTAAAAGAGCATGAAAGGCTCTATGCTAGTCATGAATTAGAATTGGCATCCATAGTGCATGCCTTGAAGATGTGGCAACGTTATCTCATGGGTAAAATATTTGAGCTGAGAACATACCATAGTGGTATGAAGCATCTGTTTGGACAACCAAGTTTAAATGCCAGAAAAAGTAGGCGGTTAGAGTTCCTGAATGAGTATGACTTTGACATAAAGAATATTAGAGGAAAAGAGAACAAGGTGGCTGACACACTCAACATGAGGGTGGATGAGATGCATGCTATAGCCATTATCATGTACAAATAATATTTGAGCAGAAAAAAATTAGAAGTTTCCAAGTGAGATCTGCTTTGTGTAGACATAAAGGATAATTTACAAAAAGGTTTGTAGAAGAAGTTGGAAGGCTTTGAGCTAAGGGAGGATGGGATCCTCATGTATAGGTGCAAAGTCTATGTGTCGAATGATTATGATTCGAAAAGTCTGATATTCTCAGAGATGCATAAGGTTCCTTATGCTGGACATCCAGGCTATCAAAAGAAAATTGTCGCAGTTAAAAATAAATATTATTGGCCAAGTATGAAAAAGGAGGTTGCTGATTTTATTGCTAGATGCCTTGAATGTCAAAAGGTTAAGGATGAACACAGACATGTGGCTCATTTGCTACAACCTTTTCCCATTCATGAGTGGAAGTGGGAAGTTATGACCATGGATTTCATTACTAAGTTTCCTAGGACTGCCAAGCAACATGATTCTATTACGTAGTGGTGGACAAACTTACTAAAGCTTCCCATTTTATTCCAAGGAAAAAGTCGTAACTTTATATTCCATGTATATAGGAGAAAAATTTACATTTAGTAAATGTCAAGGCATTGCTATAACGAGTCTAAGTATATCTCAACATATATCTAGTGAAAGATAACTAGAACCTTAACATTCAAAAGACCTATGACCCAAAAAGGCATTGAAGCCCAATAAAAAAAAGGGGTGGATCGGTGCAAAAAAATTTTCATTATAAACATGTCCTCTACAGAGATAACATAAAGATGAAGATAACAATTCATATTATTATAGAAAAATATGAAAGTGTTTTATGAAGGGAGGTCAAAATCCCTTCCATTCTAGGCCCCTCCACCAAAAAAACACGAGGTTGGGCAAGAAGAACTACTTAGACAACTCATCATCCCTTACATTATGTTCCTTATAAACATGGTGGTAGGAGATCTCTTGAAAAATTCTAGCAAATTCCTTTATTTGGTCTAACAATGGGAAAATAAGTAGGTTTTGAAGTCTAAAAACACCTCTCACCCATTCTATCACCATCTTTGAGTCCCCAAACATTTGAAGATTTACCCTGTTAGCGCTCTATAAATTTCCAAGAGGTTGTTAGGAAGAAGAAATCTACGAGAGGTAACTTTATCCAACCGCTTTTGAAGTTGGGATCTAGCCCTTCCAATTTCAGAGAGGGATCTCTCTATATGATTTAGATAGGTTTCAAATTTTTAAATATTAGGCTAGATAAATAAATAAGTCGATTTTGTGTCGTAGTATTTGTTGAGTTGGTTGAGACAGTTTACACATCCATTGGGCTATGGGGTCCGTGTCATAAAGATGAAATCCAAACTAGAGAAAACAAAGGATCCTTTCACAGGGCGAGATAATATAATCACTGGATTCTTTAGTAGCATAAATGATGAATAGCAGAAAAGATGAGAAAGACAATTACAACAAAGAAGCAGTGAAGAATTTCTTTATTGTAAAATGAGAAGATTGAACACTAAAAT
>ML792432.1:113304-146834 GCA_009831015.1 Picea engelmannii | reverse complement strand
CCCCCCCCCCTCCTCCATTAAAGGCAGATTAGACGAGGGGGTCCGAAATCCAATACTGATTGTAGATCTGCGCGCTCAAACCTGAGCCGTCCAGATGCGTGCAGGTCTTATCATCAATTCCGGACCCCCCCCTTCCGTTAAAGATGGAACGGTCGGGGGGGTCCGGAAAGATCTGTCCACCGTAGATCTTGGCGCGATTATTTGGACCATTGATGTATGAACAGAGCATAAGTGAGGGTGCGGAAAATACATGCGCTGAGAAACTTAGGATAAGTGCTTTTCACGGGTTTTTCCAGAGCTTTTCATGTCTACATCACCAAGGGGTTAGCCAACAACCTTTTATGTATCCAAATCATGGTGCAACCTTGATCATCAAGCTGATTTTATTGAAGTAAAGACACTAGCGTATACTCTAACCTAGTTTTCTATGACAATTAACCCAGATTAAACTGTTGGGTTAAGAATTTACTCTACCCTGGGGCTATCTGACCAAGATTAGACAGTCTGGCCAGATTTATCCACTAATCTAACCTAAATACTTTGGCTAAGATTAAACTGTTTAGACAAACTCATTCACTAACCCTATCAACATCAATTTAAAAATAACTTAGCCATGCTTGAAAGGTATGGACCAAGTTACTATTATTGCATGGGGCTTTTATTGAAATTCTTTTATGCCCTCTTTTCTTTTTCTTTTCTTTTTCTTTTTTCTTTCTTTTCTTTTTCTTTTTTCTTTCTTTTTCTTTTCAAATTATTTGCAGAATGAAAAATCATTTGTCAACAAAAACACTAGAGATAGATAATATTCCAGTCACCAGTTGATCCTATAACTTATAGGGTGATAACATACCCCATTTTATTCATTTTCCAACTTCAATAAGAGTTTTAGTGCATGCAAATCTACCCAATGATTGCTACCAAGACATAAGTGCACCTTAAAAGAGTAGCTCAAAGTCAGAGAAATAAACATAATGTTACCTGCACCACATAGACCTAGATTTCCTTGACTTGCCCCATAAAAAAATCCCAGGGATAAGATTGATCTATATCCATTGGTGGCTTTGTACTGAGAATGTGATTAAGTCCATAAATAGATAGTAAGGTATTAATGTGGGAAAATTTGCAAAAACGAGCATGACATGTTCTAGATATATGCATTATTTCTAGAAAATATCAAGATTCCATAAATCATTTGTTAATTAATGTTTTTGTGCAGAACAGGTCTAGACATAAATAGACCAATTCATAAGAGTGAATGAAGGATGGGTAAGAGAATTTGTTGAGGATTTCTTGAAAGTTTGGATGAGATAGAGGGAATTCAAGGAGTGGAGGGAACTCAATTTCTTGACTATTTGGGAGTTGTGGTTGGCAAATAATAGATATGATAGTAAATAACTATCAAGTTTGGATATTTTTTGATGGGGCTAGACAAAAACCCAAAGATGAAAGTTGTGGAAGTGTTATTATTCATTTTCTAAACATCATTCAGTGATGACGAAGGTGAGAATTTGAATGGTTCACATAATTTTTCAGAGATTATGGCTTTAAGAATACTTCTCAAATATTTTATGGATAAAAATGTAAAAAAAAAAAGGTATATGGGGAAACTAGTCTAGTAATCAAGTGAAGGAATGGAATAGGTCAACTCTTGAATATAAGTCTAAAGCCAATATGGGATAAGTTGGAATATGCTACAAGATCTTTTAATGAAATCTCTTTTACCCATGTGTATAGGGAGAAAAATGTTGAGGTATATATGTTTTCAAAGGAAGGTCAACATGTGTTAGAAGGTAAAGTTATTATTGAAGAAAATAGAGATGATATCATCTCTATTTTTTAATCCAACATATGAATGGTTGAATCCAAAGAAAGGTTTAATATTTTTTATTGAACATATTTGGATGCTTGTGGAACCATATTTTATGCCATGTGATGTTACAAGATTTTTGGCATTAGTTCAGAGAAGAAGCTTCTAGGATTTATAATCAAGGCATATAAAGGAAAATACAAAGAGGATTATGTACAAGCACAAAGTTTCAGTGGCTTATATATTTTTTTCTTATGGCATGGGGTAGGAAGAAGCGATATTTTGATCTATGCAAGTGTGATAAGACATGAAAGTGGAATTTATTTTCCAATTGAATAAAAATGACGTTTTTCTTTTCTTGGAAAAAAAATTCCTTCATAAATAAATTTGATTTTATAAAATACTTCAAGGGAGGAAGTAATTTATGTTCTCAAAGAGAATATGATTCCTTGTGATTAACAATTTCAAACATACAATAATTGGGAGTGCTCTATGATTCATTGATAAGGGCTCCTTCATCCACTTTTGAAAGATTTTTATAACTGTAGGGCTATTCCAAGAAGCAAAGGTACCTATTAAGGAGGATGTTCTCTTCCATACTTCCTTAGAAAATATACAATAAGAGAGAATATGTCGAAGATATTGTTTTAATGATTTATAAATAATGAAATAACTTGGGCTTGACCAAGCTTTCTTTTGTAATATATACCAAGTGGGAGTTTTATTGCTAAGAGTTAAATAGGAGAATGGAGCCTAGATTTTCCACAATGTTTTACACCACCAACATTCTTTTTAAGCCTTTGATATGAACATGGATTTGTAACAAGTGCACAGTGTATACATCCCTATAGGGTTTTGAGACCACACAATTTCATCTTCTTTCAACCTTAATTTTATAGAACAAATTGATAATTTTTTCACTAATGAGTACCATTACTCTGAAAAATCTCTTACGTACATGATCCAGGGGGATATTGGTGGCCACCCACCTATTCCAATTGGCTCCTTTTGACATTTTTAGTTTAACACATTTTTCTGTAATTCTTTGTAATTGTGGTTTCTACACTTTCAGGGTTGTCTGAATCCCTACACAACTTCCAGGTGGATATTGGTGTCCGCCCACCTAATCCAACTGGCTTATTTTGGAAATTTTCATGTCAGTACATCTTTTTGTACTTCCAGGGTCGTTTTAGGGCCCTAAATAGTGTACTTCCAGGGTCGTTTTAGGGTCGTTTTTAGGGCTCATAAATTTGGATTAGTGGTATTAGAACGGTTAACTCTTCATTTTTTTTTTTCGTGAATGTCGTCGACAAGATCTGGGTACAAGAAGTTGGGACTCGAACCAATCGAGCCTTTGCAAGATCGGCTGTGCCGGGCCCGACCATAACTCATGGGGGACGAGAAGAAAGATGATGGAGCAAGAGATCCTTTTAAACTGTTACTTGAGGAAGCCCTTGTGCGAAAAATGAACAAAATGATGGACAACTTTGCACAGATCCTTCAGTGACTGCCCACATGAGACACATCTCATCAAGCGACCATGCAACCCCCTTGAATTTACAAGTAAATTTTTATATTCCATTATTTGAAGGAATGATAGATGCAAATGCTGTAGATAAATTGTTGAATCTGCTTGAAGGGTATTTTTCGGTCCACAATTTTTCAGATAGGGAAAAGATTACTTTTTCACTCCTCAAGGTCGTCTCCCATGTTAATGACTGGTGGGATACTTACTCTAAGAAAAGGGCCATAGATGAATCTGCAATATTTTTGGTCACCCCCACATGAGATTCCTTAAGGGATGCCATTAAAGAACAATACTACCATGTTGGAAGCTACAAGGACCAATACACAAGATGAACCACCCTGCATTAGGAAAGGGACCAGACAATACCAGATTTCACCAATATTTTGCATACCCTGCACACCAAATTGGGCATCAAAGACTCTGAATGACATCTGGTGCTCAAATACCATGACTGTTTGCATAGATACATTCAAATAGAAATAGATTTTCTAGACATCGAATCATTGGGTACGCCTTATAGATATGATCTCAAGATCGAGCAAAAATTTAAGCAAAAGAGGAGAGAGTTTGGATCTGTAAACTCCTCATAGCCGAAGTAGGGAAAAGGCAGGACCAACCCACAAAAAAGGGACAAAGCAAAGATGATAACTCTTAGGACAACCAGTCCAAGCCACAACACAAGAAGGGTAATGAGAAGTCGAAGAAGGACACGTGAAAGTGGTGTGAATACCATAAAATCCCTTGGCACAAGACTGAAGAATGTCGCTCCAAGCAGTCACTGGTGACTGAGCTGAAATATTTTGAGTCAGAGGTAGATTCTGACTCCAAATCAAATCCAAAAGGAGGGAAGCAAATTATCGATACCGAACCCATCACCACTATCGCTACCAAATTCCAGCCAAGAGAACCAGAAGAATCATAGGAAGGGGAACTCCTATTTCACTCAGATATGTGGGTAAAGGGGCTCCACTTCATTTCATCATCGATAGTGGAAATCAAAAGAACCTGATCTCAACAGAGGTCGTCAAGTGGTTGGACCTTCCAATGACACTGCACTCACACCCCTACACCATCAGCTGGCTTCGCCAAGGAAGAGATATCTGCGTCAACCAACAATGTCGTCTGCCCTATGACATCAAGTCCTTCAAAGATGAGGTATTGTGTGATATTTATCCCATTGAATTTTGTGATGTTATTTAAGAACAACCATATTTGTTTAAGTGACATGCTGTGTATGAGTCTAGACCCCACAATGTTATTGTTACTTTGGGTAGACAATTGTACATGATACCAGAGGTAGCACCGCCTACCACTATTTCTTTAATCTCTGCTAAGCAATGTAGTAAGGTCATTTCACAGATCGAGAAGTTCATCTTCTTTGTGATCCGTGCTCATAGTAAGAAGAAGGTCGCTGCCACATCCGTGACCTCTACATAGAGCCTCTGTTTGCATCAAAAGAAAGTGGACGAAATAATGGAAGAGTACATAGACATATTCTCCTCACCCACCGGGGTATTGATGCACTGCCAAGTTAAGCATCCAATTGATCTAACCCCCAATGCACCTCTACCTAATGGACTAGTTTATCATCGCTTGGTGATGGAAAATGACGAAATCAAACATCAGATCCAAGAGATGCTTCAAAAGGGGTACATCAGACCTAGCTCCTTCCCTTGCAGAAGCCCGATTATACTGGTGCAAAAGAAAGACGAGACCTAGCTGCTCTGCATTGATTTAAGAGAATTAAAAAAAATCACAGTTAGGAACCGATACCTAATTCCCCAAATTGATGACCTTATTTACCAACTCAAGGGGGGCAATTTCTTCAACAAGATTGAACTAAAGTATAGCTACCACCAGGGTCCCATCAAATCGACTAATGTATGGAAGACAACTTTCAAATCTAAAGAAGGTCTCTTTGAATGGCTGGTCATGCCCTTTGGCCTAACAAATGCACCAACAAATTTCATGAGGTTGATGGATGATGTATTAAGACCCTTCACCAACTCTTTTGTGGTGGTATATCTGGATGACATCCTCATATTTAGCAGAACTTGGGAGGAGCACATGCAACATATTCAACAGGTTTTGAGCACTCTGCGATAACACAAGCTATATGCCAACTTGGAAAAATTCTCCTTTGGCTTGAACATGGTCCAATACTTGGGATGAATTATTGATGAGAATGAGGTACATGTGGATCCATCTAAGATCTAAGTCATCCGTGACTGGCCAGCCCCGACCACACTAACCGAGCTTCAGAACTTCTTGGGACTTGCCAACTTCTACCGATGGTTCGTGTTAGGATTCTCCCATATTGCATGGGCCCTCATCCAAGTGACCAAGGGCGGTGAAAAGGAAAGATTCGCATGGGGGAAGGCACAACAATGAGCATTTGATTATATGAAGCATCACTTATGCTAAGCTCTAATACTCTCCTTACCCGATCTACAACAACAGTTCGAGATTGAGACTGATGCATCCGACTTTGTTGTAGGCGTAGTTGTCACTAAAAATGGTCATTAGGTAGCATACCATTGTGAGACACTCTCAAATACTGGCTGGAAATACCCCACCTATGACAAGGAAATGTATTCCAGTGTACAAGCCTGCCGTCGATGGAAAAATTACATTCTGGGAAAGGAGACAATCATCCACACCGATCACAAGCCTCTGTAGTTCATACCGACACATGGGAAGTTACATAACGACCACCATTATAAGTGGTCCACATACCTGCAACAGTTCCATCTGAACATCAAGTATAAGATAAGGAGCACAAATCTCTCAGTAGACCTCCCATGGCTGCACTCATCACTGTGCTCCATTCCTGTGGGCATGAGGCATTTGAGTGGCCCCAAATTTATCAACAAGAACCTCACTTCACCACCACCTATAAGCTCTTGGGTACATGCGCAAATGCCACCGATTTTCACATTCAGGATGGATTGTTATGCCATCTGGGCCACCTCTGTGTTCTTGCAAGAGAGCGTGCAAAGATGATTTGGGAGGCTCACTACAGTTGGATGGCAGAACATTTTGGCATGGAGAAAACTGTGGCCGTTCTACAGAAACATTTTATTGGCCAAAACTTCAACAAGACGTCAACAAGTATATCAGATCTTGCACTGCCTATGCCATTTCCAAGCCATCTATCAAGAAGCAAGGCTTATACACTCCTCTTCATACTCTTGAGAGGCCTTGGGAATCCATCTCGATGGATTACATGTATGGCCTTTTGTCCACCAAGCAAGGAAATGATTGCGTATTTGTGGTGGTTGATCGATTTTCAAAGATGGCCATTCTCACAGCTTGCAAGAAGAGTGTCACAACAACATATACTGCTAATATCTTCTTCAAATGAGTGTGGGTCCATTTTGGGATACCACAGACCATCATCTCTGATTGGAACAACAGGTTCCTCAACACATTTTGGTCGAGCCTCTGGTCATTGTTGGACACCAAGCTCACTAAAACCACTGCCTTCCACCCTCAAACCTATGGCCAGATAGAGGTCATCAATTAGATGATTGTGCACATCCTGCACATTTATAACTCTAAGAATCCGCATACATGGGATGCAAGTCTTCCGTATGTTCAACACAACTACAACATGGCTCTCCATAGCTCCACCGACCATATCCTATTTCAGGTGGGGATGGGATTCCAAACCTTGGGTCCCATTGATGCTGCACTACCTCTTGCAACCACACAAACAAAATATTCCCATGTTCAGTATGAGGTCAACAAAGCCACAAGATTCATTGAGCAGATTCAACACATCTGCCAATAGGTCCATGAGATTTTGCAGAAAGCCAATGCTATGTACAAGCAACGCCATGATCATGTAAGTTTTAAACCTGCGAAGTAAAGCAATGCATATATATTCTCAAGCAATACAGAAATTAATCAATGGCTCATACACAAAATACACAGAGATCTTTACCAGAAACCCTCAACCAGGAAAACCTTTCTTTTTCATTATATCGAATTTCACCATTCGCCATACAATATATACAATGTTTTTAGGTATTCCGTAGATACCAAAACCCTAATCCCTTAATCCGGGATTAATTTACAAATCAACTAAAAATAGCAAAATATGCTAAAAATAGCAAAAACCGCCCAAAGAATATAAGGGATCGTCAGACGCAGTCGTCATATCTGATGCACCCACACACACACACATGCAAAGAATATAACACATACCCAACAGATCAACACCGGGTACCACACAAGGTTCAGGTGGGAGACAGGGTTTGGTTACATTTGTAGAAAGAATGCCTTACGGGGCCCCATCAGAAGCTCTGTCCACTTCGCTATGGGCCTTACAATATCACCACGGCTGTGGGAGACAATGATTTTGAGCTCAACACTCCCCCCTTCCTTGGCTTGCACCTAGTGTTCAATGTGGACCTCCTCCAAACATATTTTCCACCATTATTGGACACCTAAGAGATCGTAGAACAATTGACACCAACACAGCTCAACCCTGACTGCATGGAACAAACATCCACTGATAAGATAATGGACACACAAGTCAAGGGCACTCGCCAATAGAGGATACAACTTTATTGGGTTGCTAAGGCAGGGCAACTCCTGCACCAAGGAAAATGAATCAACCAGGGCCAAATTCAACAGAAATTTCCTCATCTGATGGGGGAACTCAACGCAATGGATACCATTTCTTCTTAAGGGGGGAGGACTGGGCCAGGTGGATATTGGTGGCCACCCACCGATTCCAACTGGATCCTTTTGATAGTTTTAGTTCAACACATTCTTATGTAATTATTTGTAATTGTGGGTTCTACACTTTTGGGATAGTCTGAAGCCCTACACAACTTCTAGGTGGAGATTGGTTGCTTCCCACCTAATCTAACTAGATTATTTTGGAAGTTTTCATGTCAGTACATCTTTCTGTACTTGCAGTGTCGTTTTGGGGCCCTAAACAATGTTTTTTTTTTTTTGGATTGACAAAGTCAAAGTTTGATGGCATAATGTGTAGTTATAAAAAATACCTTTCCAACGAGCTATCACATGCCTAAAACGAAGGTCGTATGCAAAAGTTACAACCCCGAGAAGTTGAGGTACCAACTTACCCATCGGGGCCCACATAACTTTTGGCGTTTTATCTCCTAGGGTTAGGTTTTTGGATGTCCAGGGTTTTGGAATTCATGAGTAATGTTAAAAAGGCCTCTAGAGCCTCATTGTAATCATTCTTCTTATACAGATGCATGTAGCAGCCACATCTCTTCTCAGAGATAGCTACCACCATTCGAGCAAGTTGTTTTCAGTTCTGCAATTTTACAGTTTCAACCTATTTCACTTATTCAATATAAATTATTGTTCACTGGTTATCTATTGTTGTTCTCCATATCTTTGTGTTATTATATTCAGTCCCCCTTTTTTTTAACGTTTACCTAAGATAGGTAGGCAACATTGACTAGCATTGCTACCAACAGTCCTTGCCTTCAGGTCATTGCCCAAAGAAAGTCAGTCTCCAGGAGGTACTTGTCACAATAAATGTCAATGGCCAATCACATTGCTGTGTATTCTATGGTGGAAGACTTGGCTTGCCTTAGAGCTTATATTTCCATTATGGAATTATTGTGCATCTGTCCTTCATTATGTGACTCTCTAGCTGGGGTAATATACCTTGTGCCTAGAGATTATTAGCCTGCTTCTAGTATAAATTATTTATTTCATTCCGCTCATAAATCCCAATCAGTACATCCAACAATGGATCCATAATTTTACATGACCTTCAGTTGATGCATCTGTTAGGGTCACATTGCATTTGAATACAAGGGTAGCATTCATGTCATTAAAAAGCTCAAGTTCTTCGTTACTACCAATCCATGGATCCTCCCCTATTCAAACTTTTTGACCATTACTAAGTTTCCAAGAGCCATTAACCTATAAGAGGAAAGAGTTAGTGTTTTCTAGGTTATAAAAGCTTCTGCTACTAACTTTGTTCTAGCTTTGATCTAATATTTAAAGGAAAGGGGATGCATATTCTTTGGTTTAATTACATTTTTACATAACTCGGGATAATTTATGACACTCCAATGAATCTTGGAAACCAAATATTTCACAAAAGGGTGGATATTCTTGAGTCCCCAACCCCCAATAACTTTTGGATTGACATTAATTTTCCATTTAACCCAAGAGAGGCCACATTTATCTTTCTTTCCCTTCTAGAGAAAATGGAAGCACCATTTCCTTATCTTTTCTAAAATATCAACGAGGATATAGGCTAGGGAATGCTAGTAAACATGTATTTCCTCTAGACCAATTTAACCAAGGTCAATCTAACACCTAAAAATTACTATTGTTTGAAAGTTGGTTTTCATTGATGTCAACCCTAGAAGAATCATGTCAACCTTGAAGAAGCCTCGAAGCGAGTCGAAGAAGTCCATAGAAGTGATGGGTTTATTTGAAGGAATAAGTGATGGGTTTATTTGAAGGAGTATCCAAAGTGGTCCTCTTATGTCATAGCTTTAAGCATGGCCCTCACATGAATATGCTTTGAATAATAACAAGAATCCCCAGAGGTGTGGTCATGAAGCTCAAAGTTGTTTGAGGAAACGAGGATGAAGGACATTGAAATTGCATGCAAAACCCTCATACATGGATAGTCCTCGTCATGTTGTTTCCAATGGTAGGTGGTATGCCACGTGGTTCCTCATGGTTAAGGAGATATGACCTCTTAAATATGAAGGTCTGAAAGAAAATGAAGAAGCCCCATATCTAAGGACAAAAGTTACAAGTCAACCCCTAAAATGTGTTGCAAACAAGAAGCTACAAGTTGACCCCATTGCAACAAATAGTAAAATAAATATTATGGATATTGTTGGTAAAGTCATCCCCAATGGAATAATCATTAAAATTTAATTGAGTTTTATTTGGGTCAAGTTAGCCCTAAAAAGAGGGTGCCAGATCTAGTATAAATAAGGCACCTAGGAGTTCATTTGTTACATAAACTCAAGTGATTTTTATCTAAGGTAACCAAGGAGATATGAGGTGAATTTTAGAGGGAAGATGAAGTGAAGAAGGGCAAAATTCCAAGGGAGGATGAAGTCTTGTGATGATGTATTCTAAGGTATGTTATTTAAAGGTCATCTTAACATTTTCAATCTAATTTTTTTTTTCTAGAAGGATTCAGATAGTGAAAATTGGAGGCTATTGCGAAGAAATATCAAGGTACTCATGGTAAAAATTTCATCTTCTGAGTCATTATACTTTTGGAGATATGCTCTGTGGAAGATAGGGTTTTTGACTATTCCTGAAACTAGTCTCAAACAAGTGATCCAGGTAAAACAATCATAAATTATTCATAGAGGATCCAAATTATGTGAGACCAATTGAAGTGGAAAGAGGATAGTATTTGGTATCTTGTGTGTGAGTTTCATAATAAGATATAAAATATTGAGCATGAGGCATGCCGTGCAAGTTCGTTCTCCATAATAGACCAAAATTCAGGAAGGTTTTCCATTTTCGCTATAACTTCTGTTCTAATAAGTTTCAGAACCTGAAATTTTGAGGAGATGGAAGATATATATCATAGTATTTGTGGTTAAAATTTCATACATTGGATCACAACAATTTTAGAGATAATCTCTATGGAAGTCATATTTCTTAAATGGTCTTGAAATATGTTTCAAACAAGTCAACTTGGCATTTTTGCTATAACTTATTTTATGCGACTTTGTAGACTATGAAGTTTTCAGAGGTCTAACAATATATACATAAGTACCTCAGGTAGAAATTTCATAATCAGAAATGGAAAATTGATCTAGTGGTGAATCTTACAAGTTTGCATATTTGAGGTATTATGGATGTTTTGGTACATGCTTGAGGAATGTCTTTGGCACTTGGTTTGAGGTATGTTATGGTACATGCTTGAGACATATTTTGGCACATCCTTGGTATATGGTTTATGTATGTTATGGAACATGATTGAGGAATATCTTTGGTACATGGTTTATGGTTTGTCATGGATGTTATGTCACATCTTTGAGGCGTATTTTGGCACATGTTTGGTACATGGTTTGAGGCATATCTTCGTGATGTTGGGCATATGTTTTGAGATATTTTCTTGGTTATATTGGAATATGGTTTTGATGATGATGATGTATTAGTATTAGTGACATTATCAGTGCCATGATGATTATCAATTACAATGACATGTTGATTATCAATGACAGTGACAGGTTGATTATCAAAGACAGTGACAGTGACAGTGACAGTGACAGAGACTGTGATAGTAACGATGACAATGACAGTGACAGGTTGAGATTGGTTTTGATGATGATGATGTATTAGTGTTATCAATAGCGTCATGTTGAGTCTACACTTATATTCCAGGGTGGAAGGAATGATCTAGATGGATTTCGGTGCCCCCCCACCTATTCCAACTGGCTCATTTTGGCAGTTTTCCAGTTTGGCAGTTTTTCCCTAGTTTTCTGGTCGCAGACTTTCGAGGCCATTTTGAGGCCCTAAACAACGTTTTTAGGGTTCGCCACAGTCAAATAGAGAATCATATCCAGATTTTGACAAGAACATGTGTAGTCCTCAGACAGACCTTTTCAATGGGCTATCATGCGCCTAAAACAAAGATCGTATGCAAAAGTTATGACACCAAGAAGTTGATGTACTAACTTACCCCAACGGGGCCCACATGAATTTTGGCGCTTCATCTCCTAGGGTTAGGTTTTTGGATGTCTATGGTTTTGGTATTCCTGTTTATTGTAAAAATTCCTTCATAGCCTCATTGTACTCATCTTCTTGTGAATGAGCGCAACCGTCACATCTCTTCTTAGAGATAAGCCGCCACCATTCCAGCAAGCTTGTTTTCCGCTGCATTTTACAGTTTCATCTTATTTACTTATTGAATAGAAATAAATTTTACTGTATATCTGTTATTCTGTGTTAAGCATCTTTTAATAATAATCTGTATTCATTTCATTCTGCTCATAAAATCCGGATCAGTGGTATCAGAGTGGTCTGTTCCTTGTCGTTCTTAATGCATGTCCCCAACGAGGTCATGGTACAAAGAAATGGGTCTCGAGCTTGTTTCTCTTGAGGAAAAAATCTCTCGCACGCCCAAGAGACCTGTCATGGCGGGAGAAAAGACAGACAACGTGATAGGAGGTCCTTTCAAAATGTTGCTTGAGGAAGCCCTCACGCAACAAAGGAACGAGATGATGGATAGTTTTGTGCAAATCGTTCGATGACTACCAACATGCGACACATCTTCCTCAAACGGAGGTGTCTTCCCCTTCAAGGTACAAATCAACTTTTATATTCCTATATTTGAAGGTCAGATAGACACAGATGATGTAGACAAATGGTTGAATATACTAGAAGGGTATTTATCTGTCCATAACTTCTTGAATAGAGAAAATATTACTTTTGTTCTCCTCAAATACCCATGTCAGAGATTGGTGGGAAAATTTCCATGAGCAAAAGGAAACAGAGGAACCCTCATTATTTACAGTCGCCGTCACCTGGGAGTCTTGCATGGATGCTATTAAGGAACAATACTACCCTATCAGAAGTTATGATGACTTGTATACAAAATGGATCACACTGCGGCAGGAAAGAAACCAAGCAGTGCCCGAGTTCACAAATATCTTCCATACCTTGGGCACCAAGCTGGGTATCAAATATTATAAGCGACATCCGGTACTCAAGTATCATGACGGTATGCATAGATACATCCAATCTGAAATGGATTTTCTAGAGACCTCGTCCTTGGGCGTGACCTACCAATATGTCATCAAAATCGAGCAGAAACTTAAATAAAAGACACGACAATTTGGGCCTGGGAACCCCTCACAACAAAAGCAAGGAAAGGGAGGCCCTAACCTGTAGAACAAAGGACAGAGAAAAGATGGACAACCTCAGGACAACCAGTCCAAGCAACAAGCAAAGAGGGACACCAGAAATACAAAGAAAGATATCGAGAAGTGGTGCAATTTCCATAAGAGCCCCTGACATAACACTACTGATTGCCGCTCAAAGCAATCACTGGTGGCTGAGGTGAAAGCCTCTAAATCAGATATTGGTTCCGAATCTGAGTCAGAACCAGAAAGGGGAAGACAAATCATTGACGCTGAACCTAGTGCTACCATTTCTACCACCAAACTCCAGCCCAATGAACCAGACGAGCCAAAAGAAGGCGAGCACCTTTTTCATTCACAGATGTGGGTGAAGGGTACCCTGCTGCACTTCATCGTTAATAGCGATAGCCAGAATAACCTCATCTTAGTAGAGGTCATCAAGCAACTATCCCTGCTGAAAACGCCGCACCCGCAACCCTACACCATTGGATGGCTCCGCCAAGGAAGCGATCTCCGCGTCAACCAATAATGTCGCATGTCATACGACATTAAGCCCTTCAAAGACGAGGTATTGTGTGATGCTTCTCTTCTCGAAGTTCATAATATTATTTTGGGCCAACCATATTTATGGAAACATCATGTTGTATATGAGTCTAGGCCTCACAATGTTATTATTACTTTGAACAAAAAATTGTACAGGATACCCAAGGTAGTCCCACCTAGTGCTATTTCCTTGATCTCTACCAAGCAATGCAGGAAGGTAATCTCTCAGACCAGGAAGTTTTTACTCTTGGTGATTCGCTCTTAGAATGAGTGAAAGATCATAGCCACATCTAGGGCCTCTGCGTTCGACCTCTCCACACAACAAAAGAAAGTGGATAAGGTCATGGAAGAATACTCATATATATTTTCCTCACCTACTGGGGTACCTCTCCACTTTCAGGTCAAGCATCCCATCAATATGACCCCCAGAGCACCACTGCCCAATGGGCCAGCCTATCGCTGCTCTATGTTAGAGAATGAGTAGATCAAGTGACAGATCTAAGAAATTATCCACAAGGGGCACATCTGTCCCAGCTCATCACCTTGTGGGAGCCCATTCATGTTGGTACATAAGAAACATGGAACCTGGGGACTCTACATTGATTACTGAGCCCTAAATAAAATTACAGCCAGGAACCGATACCCGATTCATCGAATCGATGACCTCTTGATCAGCTCACGGGGGCCAAATACTTCAGTAAGATTGATCTGAATTCTGGCTACCACCAGGTCCCAATAGAACAAACATATGTATGGAAGACTGCCTTCAAGTCAAAATAAGGTCTTTTTGAATGGTTGGTCATGCAATTTGGTTTGAAAAATTATCCAATAATCATGAGGATGATGGAAAATAGCTACGACAATTCACCGATACTTTTGTAGTGGTGTATCTGGATGACATCCTCATATACAACAAGACTTGGGTGGAACACTTGCAACACATTCAACAGGTTCTGCACACCCTGTGGCAACACAAGCTATATTCCAACTTGGAAAAATGCTCCTTCAGCATGGATAGGGTCCACTACCTGGGCTACATCATTGATCAACATGGTGTACATGTGGATCCAACCAAGATCCAGGTCATCAGTGACTGGCCAACCCCAACCACACTCATTGAGCTTCAAATCTTCTTGGGCCTTAGCAATTTCTACTGCAGGTTCGTGTTGGGATTCTCCCATATTGCATGGGCCCTCAACCAAGTAACCGGGGGTGGTGGTAAGGAAAAAATTGTCTACGGTTTGTCCCGACAACAAGCGTTCGAATATTTGAAGCAATGCTTATGCTCAGCCCCAGTACTTTCATTACCATATCTGCAACAACCCTTTAAGATCAGGACATATGCTTCAGACTATGCTGTGGACATTGTTCTCACTCAGCACAACTACCCCGTGGCCTATCATAATGAGACACTATCAGATGTTGTGCATAAGTACCCTACTTACGAAAAAGAAATGTACTCCATTATGAAAGCCTGCCTCCAGTGGAGACATTACATTCTTGGGAAGGAGACAATCATCCAAACTGATCATAAGCCACTGCAGTTCATGAAGACACAAGGAAAAATGCAGAATGATCGCCATCATAAGTGGTTCACATACTTGCAACAATTCCACCTCAACATTAAGTATAAAACATGAAGTACCAACCGAGTCACTAATTGCCTCAGCCGACCACCAATCGCGACACTCACCACGATTCTAGACTCTTGCGGCCACGAGACCCATGGATGGCCCCAACTCTATGAGACCGACCCAGACTTCACAACCACCTACCAAATGTTGGGTGCAAACTCAATTGTAGCCAATTTCCATCTTCAGGACGAGATGTCGTTCTGTCTAGTCCATATCTGTGTTCCATCAAGCGAGGAAGCGAAGATGATTTGGGAATCCCACTACATTCGGATGGCAAGACACTTCGACGTCGAAAAAACAGTGGTAATTCTTAAAAAACATTTCTAATGGCCGAAACTTCAACAGGATGTTAACAAGTATATCAGGTCCTGCACTACTTGCGCTATTTCCAAACCGACCTCTAAGAAAAAGGGCATGTACATACCTATGCCTAGTCCTGACATGCCATGGGAATCCATATCAATGGACTACATGTTGGGCCTCCCTTCCACTAAGAGGGGAAATGACTATGTTTTTGTGGTTGTTGATCACTTTTCTAAGATGACGATTCTGGCCGCCTAAAAAAAGAGCATCACAACATAAGCCACTACCAAGCTCTTCTTTGAAAGAGTCTGGGTAAATTTTGGAATCCCACAAACCATTGTGTCAAATTGGTACAATCAGTTTCTCAACACATTCTGGTCGAGACTCTTGTCACTACTAGACACTAAGCTCACTAAATCCATGACCTTCCACCCCCAGACAGATGGCCAAACCGAGGTCGTAAATCGAATGATCGTGCATATCCTGTGCATGTACAATTCCAAGCACCCTCGCACATGGGATGATAGTCTTCCCTATGTTAAACATAGCTACAACCAATCCCTACATATCTCAATCGACCACAACCCCTTTTAGGTGGGTTGGGATTCCAACCATTGGGTCCCATGGATATTGCACTACCCCTTGCAACCACCCCGAATGACTCGTCACCTGATCCAATTGAAGCTGACAAAGCCACCCGGTTCATTGTGTGGATCCAACACATCCTTCAACAGGTTCATGATATTTTACAAAAGTCGAATGCTAAGTACAAGCAACGCCATGATCAACACTGGGTTCCACATAAGTTTTAGGTGGGAGACAAAGTTTGGTTGCACTTGAAGAAAGAATTCCTTACATGGCCCCATAGGAAGATTCACCCACTCTGTTATGGAATATACACCATCACCAAGGCTATGTTTGACAATGATTTTGAGCTCAACATTCCTCCTTTCCTTGGCCTGCGCCCAATGTTCAACGTGGATCTCCTTCGACCTTATTTCCCACCATTATTGGACACCTTAGAGATAATAGAACAATTGAAACCAACTGATATCATCCTCGACTGCATACAACATGCATCCAATGATTGGATATTGGACACACAGGTCAAGGGAACTCGCCAACAAAGGATCCAACTTTATTGAGTTGTCAAAGCAGGGTAGCTCCTGCACCAAGGCAAGTGGCTCACCCGAGGCCAAATTCAACAGAAATTTCCTCTTTTGATGGGGGAAATCAATGCAATGGAGACCATTTCTTCCTAAGGGGGGAGGATTGATCCATATGGATGTCGGTGGCCCCCCACCTATTCCAACTGGCTCATTTTGGCAGTTTTTCGGTTTGGCAGTTTTTTCCTAGTTTTCGGGTCCCTGACTTCCGGGGTCGTTTTGAGGCCCTAAACAACATTTTTAGGGCTCCCCATAATAAAATTATACACGAAGTTAGAATATAACGACAACATGTGTAGTCCTCAGATAGACCTTTCCAATGGGATATCGTGCGCTTAAAATGAAGATCGTATGCAAAAATTACGACCTCGGGAAGTTGATGTACTAACTTACCCCAACGAGGCCCACATGACTTTTGGCGCTTCATCTCCTAGGGTGAGGTTTTTGGATGTCTATGGTTTTGGGATTCCTGTTTATTGTAGAAAGGACTTCCGAGACTCATTGTACTCATATTCTTGTGAATGAGCACAACCGTCACATCTCTTCTCAGAGATAAGCCGCCACCATTCCGACAAGTTTGTTTTCCGCTGCATTTTACAATTTCAGCTTATTTCCTTATTGAATAGAAATCAATTTTACTGTATATTTGTTATTCTATGTTAAGAATATTTTAATAATAATCTATATTCATTTGTTCTGCTCATAAAATCCATATCAATGAAGGGGAAAGGAAAGGGGATCATAGCCTCCTTCCGGTTGGAGCTGGAGAATATAAGGAGTTGGAGCTTCCTTTAGGTTGGATCCTATAAATCAGGGGGTTGGAGTCTCTTTCTAGTTGGAGAAGGAGAATTTGGGGAGTTGTATATTCCTTCAGGTTGGAGTATGTAAATAGGGGGTTGGAGCCTCCTTCCAGTTGGTGTTGGAGAATTTGGAAGTTGGTGCTTCCTATGAATGTCATATTCTAATATATAAGAAAACATTCCATGGTTTTCTCTCATTTGGGTTTCCACGTAAAAATATCTCGTGTACTGTGTATGATGTGATGCATTGTTGAATGGTAATATTATGGTTATATGTTTATGACATGTTAAATGCAATCATAAGTGAATGGAATCATTGATAAGTTAATGTTTACATGTTCTAGTTAAAAGTGGTAAAAAATCCTCAATACCGATTCACCCCCCCCCTCTCGGCATTGGTGAATATTCCAAAAAATTGTATCAGAGCAGGATTCTTCAGAATCATTCTAACCACTGGAAGGTAGATCATGTATTGCACTAAGAATGGAGCTCTTATGTTTAATGGTCAAAATTATGCCTTCTAGAATGGAAGGATGAAAACATTTTTACATGCATAGGGATTTGATGTCTAAGAAGCAGTAGTAGATGGATACAAGGCACCTGCCACTCCCCCAACGGAAAAAGATGGAAATAAACTCAATGAAAATAATTCAAAGGCTAAAATTACTATTCTGAGTAGTCTAGTTAATTCGATATTTGTCAAAGTTATGCATTACGACATAACAAAGGATCTTTGGGAAAAACTTTAAATATTTACGAAGGGGATGCCAAATTCAAAGGGGCCAAGCTTCAAACTTACAGAGGTCAATTTGAACAACTGAAAATGAAGGAATATGAAGATATAGAAGCCTACTTTCTTCGAGTTGATGAGGTTGTGAATGTTATTAAAGGATTGTGAGATGAAATTAAATAACCATTCATTGTTTAAAAGGTACTAAGGTCTCTTCCAATGAGATTTTATCCTAAGATTTCATCCCTAGAAGAAATACCATATCTTGCTACGTTGAGTATGGACGAGTTACATGGAATTATTACAACTTATGAAATGAGAACATAACAGGTTAATCCACCCAGGAAATAAACAACTTTCAAGGCATCCAAGAAGACAAAGAAGAATAAGCAAAATCCAAAGTCAATCTGCAACTACAACAATGATTTAGATGAAGATGAAGAAATAGCTAACTTCTTAAGGAAGTTGAAGAGAGGAATCGACATGTACACATGTATGATTCCCCTAAAGTGTTTTAATTGTGGTAAAATTGGTCATTTTGCTACTAAATGTCCTTAAGCTAAGAATTCAAATAGTGATGAAGAAGAAGTTCCCAAGAAAGAAAAGAAACATCAAAAGGGAAACAAGAAAGGAGATAAAAGAAAAGTATTCAAGAAAACCCTTGACTCAAGAGAAGACAATTCCTCATGTGATGAAGATAATGATAGTGACAATGAATCATAAAGAGTTCTCTTCATGGCAATGGAAACTTAGAAGAAACCCCCGAAAGTGACGAAGAAGGTGACGTAGATCTTGAAGTAGAACTAATCAACGCCTTAAGTGAACTAAAAAGAGAAAGGAAGAAAAGAAAAACATTCAAGAAATAACTAATAAAACTAAAGAAAAGTTCTCAAAATCCAAATAAGTCATTTAAAAATAAAGGTAAAAGAAGCAGAAAAGAGAGAATATTTTGAGAAGTCATCTTAAGGAAATATCTGAAGATTTAAACAAGCTTGAAGCAGAATTCAATCGACAAGAAAGAAGAATTGAAGAAGAAATCATTGCCTTGAAAACCCAACTTGAAGAAGCAAATTGAACAAAAAAAGTAATGAATATCCAGAGGAAGTAATGAAGATCCAGATGATAAAGAATGAAGAAGACTGTGAGAAGTTTGAAGAAGAAGTTGTGTCATTAAGGGATGAAGTCAACAAACTCAACAAGAACTTGAAAATCTCTCAAGCGCTAGAATAAATTCTCAACAGTCAAAGGCCATGTTATGATAAGTCTGGACTAGGAAATAAGCAAATTTATTTTGAGATAAGTTTAAGCTCCATTACAAAATAAGTAGAACAAAAGAGTTATGCATAAGTCATAAGAAGTCCCAAACATTCAAAGAATAATACTCAGGTAAGGGAAGATGATCAATCAATCAAAGGAACACAAAATCAACAATAAAAAGTGGAGATGAATGAATACAAAAGATATGTATCTTCAAGAATACCCTCTAACTATATCACAAAGATGATCATTTACTTCCAGGTATCAAATTTTATTTTATGGTTATTATTTTACTTGTAATAATTTTGGACATAAAGTTGTAGATTGCAGAGCGTTCAAGAGAAATGTTCATTTGGATCCCCACAATATTGAATGTTGCAAATTCCACAACTATGGACACATAGCTCGTGATTGTAGAAGCATGATGAAGTCTTCCATGAAGGAAAACATTGATATCAAGTACAAGAAAGTTTGGAGGAGAAAACAAAAACAAGAAGAGCAAGTGAATGAAGAACTCCCATAGATCATACTCATAGGATTTGTAGAAGTGCGAGATCATGATGAATCTATAGGTAAAGAGGAAGATGTCATAATTCAAAATGATGATTCCGAAACAAATTGACTTCATCCATTGTTCTAAGCCACCTGACTTGGAGACTCAAAACAATGTGAATATTGAAGAGGGAGAGTCTAAGCAACAACTATTGTAGATCAAAGAACTATATTTTAGGTAGTCTGAAGTGTTTGTTTCCATATTTTGGGAAGACAAATTCAAAGTGGTTTGATGGTAGAGGTTCATAATGTTTCGTGATAGATTGGTTGATAAATTCAAGGTGTAGTTTAGAACACATCTCTATGCATATATGAAGAGGTTAGCTGACAGACACAAGGAATAACATTGACACACTTTTGAGGTATAAATTCATGATTGTATGAAACATTTCAAGCATGTATCCAAGCAGGGACATATTCAATACAAAATGTTGCAGACTTTTAGAGTTTGATTTGAAGATAAAGCAGACTTGTGGACATATTTGATTCATCTTGAGAAGCAGGAAATTGTGGTGATCAATTGCATCATATTTGAAGAAGCTCTCAGAAAAATCAAGTGGTAGATTAGTCAACATTGTGTGCAATTGAGTAGCAAAGTCACAGACAGTTCTATGAGATATGGACATAGATGAATTCATGAGATATTTGGAAAGTCTAGTAGACAGTACTTGACATGAGCCAGATAAGATACATTATAATGGATGCAATCATATGGCTCAGAAAATAATCATATTGATAGGTTGAATCGCTAGTCATAGGAAGGAAAACAGTGAAAGGCACAACAAGATAAAGATAAAACATCAGGAAGAGTTATACTGTTAATATAAGATCATTGGTTGATTATGTCATTGATGTTAGTCCAGTGAAGAAGACAATCCACGAAGACTTGAAGTCAAGTGATGAAGGAACTTTAACATGAATGATTTTCATATACGTTAGTAGATTACAATAACATGAAGCACCAATGGAAAAAGGGAACTAGAAGAAAGAAAATAAAGTATATACAGGAAAGCCCCAAATTTATTGACACAACATCTTGTAAAAGAAGAAAAGGGGAGATAAATCAACAAAGGGAGTTACCCTTAATGTCAAAGGGGAAGAGAAAGAACACACACATAAGAGAAATATCAGAAGCATGAAGATATGGGGAGTGCATGGAGACAGGGAGAGATTGTTCAAATAAAGTATACTGTCAAGGGAAGATACCCTTTTCCATTCATGTGAAGGGAGCAGAGAAACACGAGGAGAAAAATATTGAGAGAAATTTCATAGAGGGAGTATGAGAGTTTCCATCAATGCCAAGGGGCCAGATTGTTGGAAAGTTGGTTGTCATTGATGTCAACCCTAGAAGAAGCCTTGAAGAAAGTCCAAGAATACTGTAGAAGTGATGGGTTTATTTGAAGGAGTATCCAAAGTGGTCTCCTTATGGTGTAGCTTTAAGCACGACCCTCGCATGAAGACACTTTGAATAATCTTGCAAGAAGCCTCAAAGGTGTGGTCATGAAGCCCAAAGTTGTTTGATGAAAACGAGGATGAAGGAAATTGAAATTGCATGCAAAACCCTCATACATGGATAGTCCCCGTCATGTCGTTTCCAACAATAGGTGGTACTCCATGTGGTTCCTCACAGTTAAGGAGATACGATCTCTTAAAGATGAAGCCCCGATAGCAAATGAAGAAGCCCTAGATCTAAGGACAAAAAGTTACAAGTCAACCCCTAAAAAGTGTTTTAAACAAGTAGTTACAAGCCAACCCCATTGCAATGAATATTAAAATAAATATTATGGATATTGTTGGTAAAGTCGACCCCAATGAAATAATCATTAAAAATTAAGTTGAATTTTATTTGGGTCAAGTCGGCCCTAAAAAGAGGGTGACAGATCTAATATAAATAAGACACCTAGGAGTTCATTTGTTATGTCGACTCAAGTGATCTTTATATGAGGTAACCAAGGAGATATTAGGTGAATTTTAGAGGGAACATGAAGTGAAGAAGGGTAGAATTCCAAGGGAGGATGAAGTCTTGTGATGATGTGTTCTAAGGTATGTTATTTAAATGTCATATTACCATTTTTGCTATAACATTTGTTATAAAATGATTCAAATAGTGAAACTTATAGACTATTGCAAAGACATATCAAGTTACCTATGGTAAACATTTTATCTTCTAGGTCATTTTAATTTTGGAGATACACTTTGTGGAAGATAGGGTTTTTGACTAGTCCCGAAACTAGTCTCAAACAAGTGATCAATGTAAAACAATCATAACTTATTCATAGAGGTTCCAAATTATGTGAGACCAATTGGAGTGGAAAGAGGACAATCTTTATATTTTTTTTGTGAGTTTCAGAATCATATATCAAATATGGAGCGCGCAACATGTTGTACAAGTTTGCTCTCTAGAATAGGCCAAAATTAAAGAAGGTTTTCCATTTTCGGTATAACTTATGTTCTGATAAGTTTCAAACCCTTAAGTTTTTAGGATATGGAACTAATATATAAGAGTATATATGGTTAAAATTTCAAACATTGGATCAATTTTTTTTTTGAGATATGCTCTGTGGAAGCCAGAGTTCCTGAATGGACCTGAAATATGTTTCAAACAAGTCAACTTGGCATTTTTGCTATAACTTCTTTTCTAGGACTTTGCAGACTGTGAAATTTTCAGAGGTATGACAATACATATAGAAGTACCTCAAATAGAAATTTCAACATGCAAATGGAAAATTGAGCTTGTGGTGAATCTTACAAGTTTGCATATTTGAGGTATGTTATGGATGTTTTGGTACATGCTTGAGGCATGTCTTTGGCACTTGGTTTGAGGTATGTTATGGTACATGATTGAGACATATTTTGGAACATCCTTGGTATATGTTTTATGTATGTTATGGCACATTCTTGAGGCATATATTTGGTACATCATTTATGGTTTATCATGGATGTTATGGTACATGTTTGAGGCATATTTTGGCACATGCTTGGTACATGGTTTGAGGCATATCTTGGTGATGTTGGGAATATGTTTTGAGAGATGTTCTTGGTGATATTGGCATATGGTTTTTATGATGATGATGTATCAGTATCAATGACATTATCAGTGACAATGGCAGGTTGTTTATCAAAGACAATGATGGTGACAGTGACAGAGACAGTGACAAAGACAATGCCAGTAACAATAACAATGATAGTGATAGGTTGATATTGGTTTTGATGATGATGATATATCAATGATAAAATTAGTTATATGTTGAGTCTACACTTATATTTCAGGGCAGAAGGAAGGGGAAAGGAAATGGGGTTGTATCCTCCTTCCAGTTGGAGCCAGAGAATACATGGAGTTGGAGATTCCTTCAGGTTGAAGCTTGCAAATTAAGGGGTTGGAGCTTCCTTCCAGTTGGAGCTTTAGAATTTGGGGAGTTGTAGATTCCTTCAGGTTGGAGCCTCCTTCCAGTTTGTGCTGGAGAATTTGGAAGTTGGTGCTTCCTATGAATGTAATATTATAATATATAAGAAATCATTCCGTGGTTTTCTCCCATTTGGGTTTCTATGTAATTTTTTTTGTGTGTATTGTGTATGATGTGATGCATTGTTGAATAGTACTATTTATGGTTATATGTTTATGACATGTTAAATGCAATCATAAATGAATGAAATCATTGATAAGTTAATGTTTATATGTTCTGGTTAAAAGTGGTAAAAAATTCTCAATACTGATTCACCCCCACCCCACTCAGTATTGGTGAATATTCCAACAACTACCTCATGCACTAGCTGGAAATTATTTTTTCCACTTTATGTCATAACTATACCCAATCCTTGGAGACATAATCATTTCTATTCAACATAAAGCCTAATTGCTTTGATCTTTTGTGGAAAGGTTAGACCTAAAAGGGAAGAAATTGAGAGATTTTTCTTTCCATCCATTCATCTAATCCATTAAAGGATATGATGTTTTTTTTGAGTTTTATTTCCATTCTCGAAGCATTACTAAGAAGGTTCAAGGATTTGTTGATTAACTTTGACTCTCTAGCAAAACTTACACCAAACAATATGACATCATATAGAAACAATAGGTGATTTATTTAAAGATAAGTGTCAATGTTAATGCCTCTTAGTCTACCTCTTCTTTTAGAACCTCTCATAATTATGCTGATGAGAAAGAGGAAAGGGAATAGAAACAAACTTGCCTCAACCCCCTATATTCCCTAATATTTAGAGGTTGATCCATTGATAAGAATAAAAAGGATAACAAGTCAAGCCACCCTTCAATCCAATTGACAAACTATAAATTGAAAATAGAATGCAAAAGGATGAGCCTTAGATGCATCCAATTTTCCCTGTCAAAAGCCTTGGATACGTCTAAATTTATAATAATAAGACGACTTTTCTTGGTTTTGATGGAGTGAAATCCTTCTTGTGAAACACCCATAACATCATGTATTTGACGATTTACTGAAAAAAACAAACTGTTATGAAGAGGTCCCCAAGGAAAGGGTTGATTTAAGTCTTCTAGAAATTATCTTTGTAGTGATTTTTGTAACCAACATTACAAAGAGATATATGATTGAATTAATCAAAGTATGCATGCATATCCTTTTTAGGGATAAGCATTAGAAAGGTTGAGCTAAGTTCTCCCAGTGCTTTTCTAGAGATCATCGTTTTCTCAACCATAGCCAAAACACCATCTTGTGAGTTTTCTAATTCTTGATGGAATTGCTTGACAAGTTTTCTAATTTTCCATGGATTTTTTTGAACTCCTGTACGAACTCATGTAAATGGTACAAACTGTACGAATGCAATGATCGTTGTATTTTATCTCTTGCCTGCAGAGACTGCCTTCACATTTAAGAAATATTATGGGAAGGAGGAACGTGAAGCACAAAGAAAGATTATGGGAAGGAGGAACGTGAAGCACAATGGGCTAACATGTTCTACATGTATGAGTTGAGTTGTTGCAGGCCTATTTCAGGCTATTTTCAGAGAGAGTTGAGTTTGTGTTTGTAAAACCAAAGATGGCAAATCTCCTTAATATGACTCAATACAAAAACCAATAAATATAAATGTACGCCCTTTTTCTTTTGATCCAAAGATTTCTCTGCCACTCTGGTCTCTCTCACTCCTGTCTCTCAGTAATCAAATAAAAAATTACAGAACAACCAAAAACAACACAAAATTATAAAACATCCACAAACAGAGATACAATACACATAGGAAGATATATACACAAAACCCTCCATGAGAAAACCATACGCAGAGCACTCGAGCAAAACAAAAATGAACGATCTAGAAGAATGTAATTTCTTTATGCACAATCTGCTTGGTGAGTTCATCAAGATGAAACAAATTTATGCAGCTAGTTTCTCAAGATCACAATATTGATTGATTGGATCTCAATCGTTCAATCTAGTTTGTTAGAATCCGACTGTATAAAATTGAAAATTCCGTTGTTATCGTTTTGCTTTTGTTGTGATAATGACAGATTTTGTTGTACATGTTCTTAAAGCATGATAAGAGTGGAATCGATTTAATTATTAAACATATTATTTCAGAAGTCTAATGAATTTATATATTAAACATATTATTTTCAGAAGTAGCTTTTACATCAACTTCTTCTTTATAGGATGATTTACATGATGAGTTATGACCATAATAACTGCACTGTCAAATAAGAAATAGAATTATACTTTTGTTTTCAGGTATCAATTGGTATTATAGGCATAACAATAAGACATACCGGTGATATTGTTTTAAAATGTTCTAAATTTACATACCACTCATTATATTTTGTCTCTTCAAAATTGGAGTTCCGAAGTCGAATGTTTTAAGAATTAGTTGATGTTAGAATTTCCCATGACTATATTTTTCATTGGAGAAGAGCATCTGGATTATACTAGAGTCGTAACGTGGTAACATATAACGTGTAAGCTTTGTTTGGACATGTGGAGTATGATAAGAAAATGTGGCAGGTTACCCTCTACTTGGTGCCCACCAGCCAACATTCACCAAGGGCAGCCTATTCGGGAGTTACAAGAGTTGCAAAATTGGTCATCGAGAGCACTGGTCATGTTGGTTTAGTTCTGGCGACGATGCATTTCACGAATGTCTGAACTACTATCCTATACTCAGCGCCATCATCGCATACCCATTATCACAACTATCAGTTCAGAAGGAGGGAACGACGTGGCCGTATTTTGTCCTTCTCTCCTTCCGAATATGGGAAATATTCCCGCTACGCATGGATTTTAGTATAAAAGTGAGGGGCGTAGCCACTAATTTGACTTTAGGAGGGCCCTTTGTGGCTGGGTCTGCATATGGATTAATTGAAATGGGTGATGTATTTCCTCCTGCTTTTGAATGGTTCCACAATGAGATTCAATTTATGGAAGTTGGGACACACGCATGCTACAATGGGAAGCAAGGGTTAAGCACTCACAGGCTTGCTTGCTGACAGGGAGGTCCAAGATGGAAGAAAAAACAAACTTCGTATTGAAATAGCTTCGTTAGAAGGGTTTAGCATTGAATAAGTTCAAGACAAGTGTGGCAAGAGGGGTGAGTGTTTTCTCTGAGCCCGTAGCCTAGGTCGACTCGTTAGATTGTTTTAGTGCCTGCTCATCTAGCTCGTCTTCATCGACAACTAGCTTGCCCCCTTGAGTCCATCATCCTCGAGTACAAGTACTTCTAGTAGCCAACCATCAAGAGACATTAGGCAAGGGGACTCAGACTGGTTTATGGGTTCTTAATAGTGTCTGAGCCTTGCATGCCAGGAGCAAGGTTATGGAGACCTTTAACTGGCCAACCAATAGTTTCAAATCAAAATGGTCGAGGTGTGCACTTACATAGATCTTTAGGTGCACCAGGAAAAGCAAGGCTAAAAAAGGGTACAGTTTTGAGGAAGGGTTAAAAATGGTACATACATAGGATATATGACTGGCCAATGTTTTCTTTACATCAGTACCGTAGTGATTTATGAAGACTTCATAAACATAGCTTTTGTTATTGCCCCATGAGGGGCATGTGAAGGATGTAGAGTCACGATCTGCCGTCAAGTTAATATGTGCCATTGGATACATAATAAGAAAGAAGAAGCAAGATCCAAGATGTTTTCCAGATATTGGGAATGTGCTTGCGAATTGAAATGAGGTGTTGCGAATTGAGGTTTGTATGTCGTCTCCCTGGGTATCATAAGAATTTCATTTTTATGATTGTTGAATTTATATATTTTCGATCAGTACTGAAAATTATTACATGAAGTTATTTCTAAGTAGTACTGAAAATTATTACATGAATTACTAACACAATTCATAATCAAAATAAATAGAATTACATACCACCCCTATTCAGGCACCACATCTTTTCAGGCAACATCTTGTGAGAATATTTTAGCCTACATTCCTGCAAGAGGGTAGGGTGAATTTTTTTTGATAGGGAGAGAAATTACTGTAAAATTGAAGGAAATTCACCACCTATTTTGCAGAAGTGAAGCACACAATCCAATGGTGTCATCTTGGTGATAATGCAGTTGGAAGGCCAGATTGTTAGGGAAACTAGCTCTTATTTCCAATGTGACTGATTGAGGTAACTCGTGCTAATGCAACTAATCGGGGCATCTCCGAACGAGATCAACTTATATCATCACGAAGCACATACTACATGAAGAAGATAAATATGGAGGCTATAGGAGGAAGATAAATTGGTTAATGTCTAGGCGCTACAGGAAGAAGAGAAACTGGTTAATATTTAGGCACCTCACCTTCAAATGAGACGGACTTCTATCATGATAGAGCACATGCCACAGAGCTCATGCCACATGAAGAAGAGAAACAGGGAGGCCATATGAAGAAGAGAAATTGGTTAATGGCTATTATATTAGGTTCCAAGATACACACCTTATTGTACAGGTGCTCGAATTAGGTGTTATAATTAGACATTCCCCAACATGGATTGGACACAACAACCTTGCATGCAATCTTTGACACCACAACAGAAATACGAATAATATTTATGGATTATGGGGCTATCTCAAACATTTAATGTTTGCCAATTAATGCTAGCTTGGAAGTTAGCATTAATACATCTTGCTTCATCTTGGGATATACATACCAAAAGTTTCCTAAGTTTAAAACCAAACGACCTCGGTATGAGGCCAAATAAGGCCTTAAATTTTTCCATTGGTTAAAAAATATGTTGTCCCTATTTGATAAGCTGAAAAAAGTGTTCAATGTTAAAAGATTCTAAGACTTTAGAATAAATTATTTGATTCGCATGCAAAAATTAAGAAAAATGCCTATCCGTTTACAATAGTCCATGCTGCCCAAAGGCAGGGACTAAAAAACATAGATGTATACTCATGAGATTGAGAAAATTGATTCTCTTGTAATAATCAAGATGAAGGATTTTAGATTATTACAATATGTGAAGTATTTTTTAAATAATTGTTGAGTTTGAGGTCCTTTGTCGAAAAGAGAAACAATCTTATGAAAATGTCATATAGAAGGTAGTGGGTGCCAAATATGATTATAAAATTTGTCACGAATTTAATGGAAAATTTCAAAATGTATGTGAAATCATAAGAGTCATTGTAATGTGTAAGAATGTCTAAGCCTATGCTTAGGTATGGTTAAGTAGAAAGCTATTTGATTTTTTTTTGGTAAGGATGCCATATCAGGTATTTAAAGAGAAGTCTTGATTTTATAAGAGAGTTACATGAAATACATTACTAAAGTTGAGTCACTCTTAGTGGTTGAAAAAAAGAAAAAGAAGAGAAATGTTGTCAGGTGAGTCAATTGAGTCATCATTGAGTAAAAAATGGAGTTAAAAGAAAAAAGGAGGGAATTAAACATAAGTCTTCAAGTTAGGTGATCCCCTCCATCTATTGTAATGTAAGTTGGTGCTTAGCCAACAAGGTCAGTTCCTCACCGACATCAGTCCATAACATTTTTTTGTCAAGTCAGTGAAAGTTTGGTGCCAACAAAAATAACTTTTCTAACTTACTAGTAGTTATAGATTCATACTATCAAAGTTTATTAATTGAGTCATCTCTTAGTTGAGTCAAGTCTTGAGCAAGAATTAGTTCAATTGAATCATAGAGAGTCATCCTTCATGTAATGAAAACACAGTTTCCAATACATTGCTAGAGACTTGAAAGTATAAAGAATCCATTGGAGAACATCCATGATTGATAGCAACATAGTAGTAGCAGACAAAGTTTGAAGAATTGGTACATAACATCCATTGAGAACATCCAATATCGATCATGCATAATAAGTGATGTACATTGAGTAGTAGAGAGAATAAATTTTGACATAGAGATTCCACTAAATATTGAGCATAGAGAGCATTCCAATTGAGCATACAGAGCACAAAGTGACTGAGCATATTGAACACCACATAGCATTGAAAAGGAACATTCATCGTTAATATTTGTAGCAATTGATTGAGAATTTGATGGGAGCATTTGTAGAGGTTATTGATTATGATATTCTTACTACAATGAAAAGTGAAGAAGGAATTCAAGAAAGAGGCATTAGATAACATACACATAAAGAGATTAAAGGACAAGACGATGACACGATGATTGAACTAATTGAGCCCCTCGATATAAGAGTTGTAGAGAAGTTCCTTGGGTTGTGACCTCAGAGGCCAGAAGGTAGAGAAATGGTAGGTAGAAAAAGTGCAAAGTAAGCTACTCACACTGCAAGTGTTGTGCACAATATCAGGGTGAGCCGAACATAAGACCTATTGATTGCACATACACCCAACAGATTGAAGATGGAGGCTAAAGAGTAACATGTCATGGTAGTTCACCTTATATACATGTATCTTCTTGCACAACTGGTGGATGTTGTGACTGATTTACCTATGTAGACTAGTATGCATGGTTGTTGCATAGTAAGGATACTTCGGTCGGAGCAGAGACCTAGGATGTTGTTGCACAATTGGTTCAAGTTGGGGGAGATGTTTGGAGGGATTTTAGGACATGTAATATCATCATACATTGTATTGAGATAATAAGTATATGAATGTATATGTAAAATTAAATGGCAAAATACAAGTGTGTAAGAGACCCTAAACAAATGATTAGTTGGAGTAGGTACAACTACTCCAACCATAACTCTATTATATAAATACTCATGAAGAAGGAATGTGAACTTGTTTGGTTAACCTTCCCACATGCATTTCTTGAGTATGTAAATGTGTATGTGTATTTGCTGCAATGTATTCCTTTCTTGAATGCCATATTATTTGGTAGATTACAACAATATACCATTAATGTGTTTCTAAAAAAGATCCAATATTTTTTTTATCTACCCCCATAATATCCTTTTGGGAATCTTGGAATTTGTTTAGCCCACTTTCTTGTTGTTTTTTGAACTCATTGCTGATTAGAATAAATTGAATCATGGGAGAGTCTTGGAGACCAGAGTCATAAAATAACCATTTCTTCTTAACTACACAAGATAATTATTTATCCTGGAGGCTATGAGGATTGAAATTGAAAGACCTTGGTATCTTCCTATCATGTTTTTCTATTTGAAAGAAGACAAATAGATCATTAATGGAACCTCTAGAACTTACCTAGGTTTTTATCTTATCTTATCTTTCAATTATACCTTCATAAATAATGGATATTTCGAAACATTTATCCACCCCTTTATCCCATGTTATCATATTCCTCTAGGTTCAAACCATTTCTATTATCTCTAGATCACATAAATGCATGTCTTCTAGCTACTTCAGGAGGCAGGGGTTAGGGAATCTATCATGCTAGCCTCCCCCAAAATATCTTCTAATAGGAGGACACAATTTAGATCTCCTCCAATTATTAGATTATCCCTTCCCAAAAACTAAAGACCAAATAATTTATCCTAGTACTCTTGTTTATTGGAGTATGGTCCATTTAACTTGACAATTTAATAGGTAACTCTCCCTATCTCAAGAGGCAAAAAATATGTTTTGATTATAGAGTAAAACAATAATGAATGTTGGAGCTAGAGAGATTGATTTCGATAAATTATTATCCCCCTAGACCTATTTATAGCATCACCAACAAGGAAACTCCAACCTTTTAGACAAGAGCTCATATATTTTTTTTATCCTTTTGATTATCCATCATAGTTTCTTGAATCAAAATAACATCCAATTTACTAACCATAACCAACTTATCTAGGGAATTTTTTTTATGTGGAGCCCCCAATCTCCTAATATTTATGGTCATTTTTTATCATGGTTTAAGCTTATAATTGGCTAACCCCACTCTAAGAGCCCCATACATTATTTTTTTGCTTACCTTTAAGAATTTATCTTACTATTGTTTATAGGGCTATGGAGAGGAAATATTTCGTACTGGGTGTGGCAATATTAAGAGAATGGATAGAATTATAAACTAACCCTCCCCCAATTTTCCTTGTATTTGAATTAGAGGAACATAGGTGCTATTGTTTAGGATGAGGCATGGGGATTTTGGGGTTCCTTTAAGAATGGTATTTTGAAACAATGGGAGCCTCCTTGTGGAAATTTTCATCCCTAGAAGCTCAAGGATGAATTAATGGAGAAATGGGATTAGGAATGATTAGAATATGAAGGAGACAATGGTTTCAAGGAAAAATCTAAAACTCAACATCGCCTATAGGGAGATTAAAAGGAAGAAGAGAAACACTAGAGTTCATGAAAGAGGGAGAATGGAATTCAAAAAAGGAAGGAGGAGAGTTACCCAATGATCCACACAAAATATTTCCAAAGCTTCTAGACTTCAACTAGAGAATTTAAGTTTTCCCTTTTTTACTTATAGCTCATAGGAGTTTCCATGTAATAAATTACCATGGAGCTAGACTTCACCACATTTGAATGTTTACCCCAAACCTCCTTTGGAAATGGGGATGCCTCTAATGGAGATGAAACCTTAGAAGGCTGAATATCCCTCTAGGCCCTTTTATATCCCATTGAATTCTCTGACGCAGAGTAGAGATTTCCATACAAATAGTTGAAGAGCCAATGCCATTTAAATTATGAGTTCCATTAGTTGCATTTCTAACCAAAAGACAACCAATTTCAAGTGTCGATAAACATGATAGAATGATCACATAAAAGGGAAATTCATGTAGTCTAAAACCTAAGCATACTTCTATTTAACAACCTCTATCAATATATTATCTGGAAGTCCCTCCACCAAGTTTACCTCTATGAAAATTCAAGCCACTTTCCTATGATTTCTTTGTTTGGGCCTCTTATTGAGACTGATGAATTAATTGATAGAATTCCCAATAGCTGTGAGAGTTAAGCCATTCCAAATATTTAGAGAGAGAGCTCAGAGATTTACACAAATAGGTTGGGTAGAAGATCGTTCCCTCTTAGAATCAAATCATGAAGACTAAGGATTTGGGGCCAAAATGGCATTTGACAAGAGCCAGGTTCCTTGGCAAATCCAAAGTGCATCCATAGATTTTTGGAAGACAAAGGAAAGCCATCCCCTAGATATCTCATAATGATTAAGGATATATCCAAGTAGGGGGAATCAAACCTCACTCCTCTAATTGCGCAGATTCTACTTAGTAATCTGATGGCCATAAATCTTACCAACCGAGGCCAATTCTTGAAAGGAGATAGTTTGACTCATTAATATGTCCTCACCCAAAACCATTTTAATATGCTAAAAGTGTATTTTAACACATTTCTTAGATACAGATCTTCATGCCCTTGGATTCTCCTTTGAGTATAACCTTTCCTCATAAGCCTTAATAGGGTTATGCCTTTTCTTCTCATTATTATAATGTTCTTTGGGAGGACCATAAGCCACCAAGTGATGTATAACATTCATCTTGTTGGGGATTGTGGATTTTATAACTAGACAATCAATGATTGAGGTGGGGAGATCGACAGTACTAGAAACCAAAATACAGAAGTGGGCGTTGTTACTAGATTTTGAGGCATGAAATGACAAATTTGTCTCATTGAATGTAGTTGATGGAGGGTTGATGCAACCAAGTAATGTCTGACCGCCATATTGTATCTGTTGAACACACCGTGCTACTGAGAGGGGGGGGGTGAATCAGTAGCATAGACAATTAATCCTTTTTAACTTTATCAACCTTATATCACCAATATGCATATATCCATTCATTGACAGTCATGTACTCTATATTCAGTTAGATTCAGATATTAAGATATACTGACAGAGAAGTTATGTGGATTAAAGAATGCTGATTATGATCTTTAAGTATTTCTGCTCTTTTAACTTTTCTTGTTAATTACTGGAGGGTAGTCAACATGTTGCAGATAAAGTAACCACAGATATTCAACATCAAGCATGCACATAATAAACACAGGGACACATATTTCACGAGGAAACCCATAAAGGGAAAAAACCTC
>ML792432.1:74514-103890 GCA_009831015.1 Picea engelmannii | reverse complement strand
CTTAACATCTGTGCAGCTTCTCCCGATCCAACAGCTGTCGGGATTTTCGAGTGTGATCCGACGGCTCTCGGTCTCTTTCCTGTGCTCCTTGCGTGTATAAGAACGCTATTCCTCCTGAGCTTATTCTCCTCGAATCCTTAGACCGCGACTTATTTCTTTTGCTCGACCTCGACCATCTTCCTATCGGGTCGACTACCCTTCATCACTCTACTTGGATATTGCTCTGTCATCATCTAGCTTCTTCTGCCATAGACGATTGCCATCAATGACAACCTTGACATTCTGCATCCCTGCTATTACCATATTTCCAACAGTATCCTCCCCACTAAATATTGATAAGGTCTGTGATAGTTCTTATGGTAAATACCTTGGCACAATTTCACATGGATTCTATCCCTATCATCACATAAATTCTTCCATAGACTCTTGAACTTGGAGCTAGAACCTTCTAAAATCCTCATGAGCCCTTGAACCTCCTCTTGGTGGGGCACATAAAGAGTGGGACCAAAATGCGATGCCCCTACCAATGGTAGATCAAGAGTGTATTTACCCTTAGAGTAACTAAGAACTTCTTGATATGAGCCAATGATTTTCGAATTTGTGTTGGAGCAAGGGTTATGAAACTTTGAGATCATAGGGTTTGGGAGTAAAAGAGAATCTAGCTTCATGTGATTTTCAAGATCAAAGAAATGCTTTTGTGAGTAATAGATTGCATCCTCTCCTAAATCATCTAGTAGATAGAAGGAATAATCTACCAAAACTTCATCTTCCATGTACTTTATCTGAAAACATTCCTAAAATTTTAAACCCTAGCCACCTCTCCAACCAAGCTCAATCTTCCATCCAAATCCATTGAAATGCATTTCCAATTCTTTAATGATATTATCATGATTTTTTGTTTAATTATGTTTGTATGTATATATGTATCTTTATTAATTTGTTTGTTTTGATGGTAAACTCATTGTGATTGTAGGGGAATAAATGTAGTGGCCAAGACTATGGATTATAGTGGTAATGCCAATGACGATGATGATTTTGACATATAATTGTTTCCTGACAAACTACATATTTCATTCAATTATGAAATTATAATTGTATTGATTATCATACAAATTGATATTCTTAGATGGCCATGTATTTTCTCTAAAACATAGTTGATCTTTCTTTGGTGTAACTTTCACCATTTATTTTCTCTAAACTTGGTTCGATCTTTCTTTGGTGTAAAGTCACACCATTCAAAAAGTAATTTGTCATACTTTGCCGATAGTAGATGAAACCATTCATGTTACCACTCCACCCATCTTTGACCTATCCTTCGTTTATGTTCGTCCTGATTGTTTCACTCCATGTGTTGTGAAGAAAAATGATCCATGATGTTAGAGAAATGAATGTTCTTAGGTGTAATACATGGTTTGGATGGGAGCCATGTCAGTATATGATTGCTTACAACAAAACCCTCATCCACCTGCTCCCACGGTAAGCAACCACATGTCTAGGACCTTCACTAGCGCACATTTCATATCTATGTGTGGTTGGCATTTCCATGATGAGAGCATATCCTTTGGAGGCCCACTCTTACACCATTACCATCCAAATCCTCATTCACAATTCAAATCCATTTCATTTATAGAGAAGATCATTTCTCACAATTAATTCTTCTTTATTTCAATTCGATTTGGATTTGAAGTATGTAATGTTTGTTGGCACTACTTAATTAAATCCTTACAACACTATTGTTGAATCCTTAAATCATTACAATAGTTTTGATAGCCTTTACATCTTTACAACACTATTATTGAATCTTAGTGGTCATTACTAGAATAACATAATTTAATGGAATCCATCTCTTTCCATGTTTCCTATGCTCCTCCCAATGAAACATAGTTACCAACTTGATGAGAACCTTTTATAGTTCTCATTTTTAGAGGTTGCATTTAATGGTTGTTTTTACCTTCATTTCAAAGAATGGTGCTATTACCGACACCTTTTTTTTCGAGGTTAAAATTACAACATTTTATAAACCATGATTTGTAAGGTTGCTAACAAAATTCTTAAAATCAACCCCTACAATGAAAAGAGGTGTTACCAGTAGCACCCTTTTTTGGGGGGTTAAAATTACAACTTGTTCAAAACCATATATTTAACAACCTGTATAGTCACAACCAAAATCTTAAAATCAACCCTGAAACTAAAAAGTAGTGCTATTAGTAGCACCATTTTTTTCAAGGTTAAAATACAACTTGTTTGAAACCATGGCCTTAACAATTAGTATTGTTGCAACCAAAATCTTAAAGTCAACCCCCGAATTGAAAATTTATGCTACTAGTAGCACCGTTTTTTAGAATTAAGATTATGACATTTTTGAAACCATGATCCAGATTTTATGAGCATAACTAAATGAATACATATCTTTATTAACATAGAGATTCAATGAACAATAACAAAGATAAAATAAAAATTGGCTTCTATTAATAAAGAAATATGATGAAATTGTAAAATGCAGACTGAAACAAGCTTGCTAGAATGGTGGTGACTTATCTCTGAGAAAAGATGTGATGGCTATGCTCAATCGCAAGAAGATGAGTACAATGAGGCTTCAGAGTCCTTTTTACATCAAACATGAATGCCACAACCCTAGACATCCAAAAACCTAACCCTAGGAGATGGAGCGCCAAAAGTCATGTGGGCCCCGTTAGGGTAAGTTAGTACATCAACTTCTCAGGGTCGTAAATTTTGCATACGATATTTGTTTTAGGTGCATGATAGCCCGTTGGAAATGTATATCCGAGGAATACACATTATGCCATCACACCCTAACATTTTCACAATGTGACTGTGGCAGGCCCAAAAAACACTGTTTAGGGCCTCAAAACGACCCCGAAAGTTTAGGACACAAAAAGTTAGAAAAAAACTGCCAAGATGAAAACTGAAATTGCCAAGATGAAATATGTAGGTGAGCTAGTTGGAATAGGTGGGTGGCCACTGATATCCACCTGGATCAATCCTCCCCCCTAGGAAGAAATGGTCTCCATTGCGTTGAGTTCCCCCATTAGTTGAGGAAATTTCTATTGAATTTGGCCCTAGGTGAGCTACTTACCTTAGTGTAGGAACTGCCTTGCTTTGACAACTTGATAAATCTGGATCCTCTGTTGGAAAGTGCCCTTGACCTATGTGTCCACGATCTGATAAGTGGATGCATGTTCCATGTAGTCAGGGTTGAGCTTTGTGGGTGTCAACTGTTTTTCTATATTTGAGGTGTCCAATAATGGTGGAAAATATGGTCGAAGGAGATCCACATTAAATATTGGATGCAAGCCAAGGAAGGGGGGAATGTTGAGCTCAAAATAATTATCACCCACAACCTTGGTTATGGTGTAAGGTCCATAGCGGAGTGGACGAAGCTTCCAATGGGGCCCCGTAAGATGTTCTTTCTGCAAGTGCAGCCAAACTTTATCTCCCACCTAAAACTTGTGTGGCACCCAGTGTTGATCATGGCGCGACTTGTACTTGGCATTGAAATTCTTTAAAATATTCTAAACCTGTTGGAAAATGTGCTAGATAAGCTCAATAAACTTGGTAGCTTTGTCGGTTTTAGTTTGAGCATGGGACAAGTATGTCTGGGTGGACGCAAGGTGCAATGAAACATCCATGGGACCCAATGATTGAAATCCCAACCCTACCTGAAAGGGGTTGTGGCTGGTTGAGCTAAGTAGGGTTCTGTTGTAGCTATGCTGAACATAGGGAAGATTCTCATCCCATGTGCAGGGATGCTTGGAATTGTACATGTGCATGATATGCACAATCATCCGATTGATGAACTCGGTTTGGCCATCCGTCTGGGGGTGTAAGGCAGTGGATTTGGTGAGCTTGGTATCCAACAGTGACCAGAGTCTTGACCAGAATGTGTTGAGGAACCAACTGTCCTGATATGAGACAATGGTTTGTGGTATCCCAAAATGTACCCACACTCGTTTGAAGAAGAGCTTGGCAGTGGCCTCTGCTGTGATGCTCTTCTTGTAGGTGGCCAGAATCGCCATTTTAGAAAAATGATCAACCACCACAAAAACACAGTCATTTCCCCGCTTAGTTGATGGAAGGCCCGACATATAGTCCATTGAGATGGATTCCTAGGGACTTTTATGACTAGGCAGAGGGGTGTACATGCCTTGTTTCTTAATGGTCGGTTTGGCAATGACGTAGGAAGTGCAAGACCTGATATACTTGCTGACATCTCGTCGAAGTTTTGACCAATAGAAATGTTGTTGCAACACTGCCACTATCTTTTCTACACCAAAGTGTCCTCCCACCTGACTGTAGTGGGCTTCCCAAATCATCTTTTCTCGCTAGCTTGATGAAACGAAAAAATGGCCTGGATGGCATAGTAGTCTGTCCTGAAGATGGAAATCAGTGACAACCATGTTTAATCCTAACATCTGGTAGGTGGAGGAGAAGTCAGGATCTCTCTCATAGAGTTGGGGCAACCGGGAGGTCTCGTGGCCGCAAGAGTTTAGCACCATGGTGAGTACTGCAACTGGAGGGCGGCTGAGGAAATCAACGACACAGTTGGTGCTTCCTATCTTATACTTGATGTTGAGATGGAATTGTTGTAAGTATGTGGACCACTTTTGATGGAAATCATTCTGCAATTTGCCTTATGTCTGCATGCATTGCAATGGCTTATGATTATTATGTTTATTAATATTAATACTATTATTATTAACCCATCCAAATCTAAACTCATTGAATCAAGTCCCCTATTTACTGGAGATTCATTTAACATATGACCAAACTGCAAATAATGACGATCTAACAACTCAATTATTTGTAAAGATACAATGACATGTATCTAGATCTAGAATTACAAGAAAACTATCCTCAAATGCATGAAAAATTTACTAACTATAACACATACCAATCCGATGTTCGGTTCATCATTCTGAATTAACACCTTCCAATCATTACAATTTTTTTTTGCATACTCCTGTATATCTTCTACTGACACAGAGTCTATCTCCTCATCTATTTTGTAAACAAAATTGGCTCGAGAATTGGCTTCAACTCTCTTCTGACAGTTCAAACCAACATAAACACCATAAGAAATTGATCCTAAATTTTCTCCGATTTCATTCCTAGCCCCCTTTCCAACATATGATGTAGCTCACATCTCTGAATGTAAGGCACATGTCTCTGTTGGACGAGATACCAAAGGTTGTGGAGGCCTTTGCATTGCTGCATTTCAATATGCCCCTTTCCGATCATATGTTTGTCCTTTACCAACCCCATAATAACTGGACGGTAGGTTGGTATAATCAGGGTGCATGCCCATGAAAAAATCTGCATAAAAGTTTCTAGCAAAATAATGTGGAACCTCATCATTTCATGACAACTTCCCATATGCTTCCAAAAATCTATTATAAAGATGTCCTGCTATGTTGGGGTGCTTAAAATATTGCACCTTCAACATCTTTCGCTTTGGCCCCTCTTTGAAATTGAACATAGAAATTGCATCTTCTTTTGAAACTCTACTTTTTACTACTTCCCATTTATCAGGGCCCATCACCTTCGACTTTCGTCTCCTCATCAAATTGATAAGACTATTTGTTGTTGGCCCCATCTTTTGATATGCATCCATAAAGTTCTGCAATGAATGCAAACCAATCTCCAAGCTTTGCTTACTCTCTCGAGGGAGATCCAAGCACCTCAAATCATTTTCCAGCCTGCTTTTAACACTTGAGCATTGTTTGAGGATCATTGCTTCAGTATAGCCTTCCCAAGGAAGCTCATCACCAACATCTGAAGGATAGCTGGACGTAGGTGTACAATTTTCTGTTTCTTGATAACGCCCCTTGAATCCACTTTCACCCTCTTAACCAACATTGAAATCTTCATGATAACCACTCTCTCTTTCATTATCTTCCCTCGCATTAAACTCATCCTCTACACATACACATTTGAAAGTAATTACAACATTTAATAGAAACAAAAAACACACACACACACATATATATATATATATATATATATATATATATATATATATATATATATATATATATATATATATATATATATAAATATATATATAAACATAAATACACAAAAATACAAAATAAAAATAAAAATTACCAAACATATTTTTTTGTTGTGATGTATTCCCTACATTCTCCAATGTTGGAATATTAATGTGCAACCTATCTAAGAAAGCTTATTCCATATCACTATTTTGAGCACATTCTCTGGATGATCTATTCACAGATTCATTTGATAATCTCCTCCTCTGACTAGATTGTATTTGGTCACTCGGAGTCTCAGTCAAACAAGGGGTTCTTCTTCCTCCTTCATTGGATAGCCTAGAGAGTTTGCGAGACATTTTTGGAGACTCTTGTCTTGACATCTTGCCTCGATAGATGTCCTTTGAAAATTCATGAATATGAAAGTTCATAAGTTATAGAAACATAAAATGGAAATATAATTTATAAAACAACTTGAAGACATTTAAGCATCATGACACTTAGAACAAATTGCCAAGAAGAACTTTTAGGGTAAAATATCAAAAGACTAACCAAAAACATACATAAGTGGCATCGACAATAGAAGAGGACATCAACAACATACACATGGTGGCATCAACAAGGAGATGAGGAGGGCGGCACCAACAAGGAGAAGAGGAAGATGACACCAACAAGGAGAACCATAAACCCCAAACAATAACCAAGAAGATACATGGGACAAGATGGAAAAGACCCTTAGGGGTCAACGACAACAAGAGGTTGGAGAGGTAAGCCCACGATGGCTTAATACACCAAGAAGAACTATCCTAGAGGGGTCGTAGCCACTCAACAATATGAACAAGAAGGATCCATAGAAAACCTCAGATCAGAACTCGACTTAGAAGAGAGCGTGTGTGTAAAGAGTGAGGATAGGTCTCTTTTATAGTTTTTGTAGGTAGGTTAGGGATATCATATTAGTCCTAACTTTAGGGTTAAGTTTAAACCCTAATAATTAAATAATTTAGACAAATAATATTTTATAACATAAAATATTAATTGTTAAATCATAAAAGTCAACAAGAAAAAAACAAGTCAAGGAGAGGGGATCCAAAGTCAAGGCAGCTAACTTTCTTTAGGAAGAAGAAAATAACAAAACCAAAAACCCACACAACAATTAAGGGGGACGTAACTCAAGCAAGGGGGGTTTCAAGACAAAGTCAACAAGGTAAGTTCTTCTTTAAAGGCCTCACCTTCTAGCTAGGTTTTCTCCTTTATCAAGTTTCCCAGGTCACATCTTGTGTTCATTTGTGTGGATGGTGTGTTCATTTTCTTGTTGTTTCATTTCAAATTTTAGTGATTTCCATAAATTTGAGTACTAAGCTAATCTGAAGCTAATAATAATAAATTTGAGATCTAAGGTAATTAATTGCATTAATAAAAGGTTTTAGAATATTGTAAGATCTGTTGTGACAAACTATTCTAGTGGAATATCCACAATAGTTTACAGATCAAACAATTTTGTGAACACCCATATGAGAGAGGACGTAGTCTATGCATGCATATGATGCATGAGCATTGCATATAATGCATGAGCATTGCATATAATGCATGAGCATTGCATATTATATTCATATTTTGAGCATGCTTAACCATGGGAGTCATGTTCATTATAGATCTCATTAGACAAGAAAAAATTGTAGTAGATCTTGAGGCCTTTGTTGAAGGGTGATAATTCTATCAAAATATTATAAAAGACCCTACTTGCATTATAGGCATCTATGAACATAACAATCTAACATGATTACATCCATTGCTTATTATTTAGATTAAGATATTTATGATTTGGAGTTTTGCAAGATCCATAGAAACACAAAAGTAAATAAATTTACTCATAAAGATCACAAGTGATTTTTATTGAAGATATTGATTTTTCACTTTATATCTCAAACCATGCAGTAAACAACAATAAGTAACCCTTTATATCTCAAACCATTGAAGATATTGAGTTCAAATAACAATAAATCTTACTTTTGATTCGATATAAAAGAAAATGCTAAAATCTCATTGGGTTACTTGTAGAGTAAACTTCTTAAGGGTTTGCTTCAATTAGATATTCCTATAGACAACAGGGATCAAGGTATATAAATTCTCAGGCAACATATATAATCTTCTCACGTTTTACTTGTTTTAGATGATGTAGATCGCGTTTTACTTGTTTTAGATGATGTAGATGATCCATATCAGGTGAATGCACTTTTTCCAGTGGATGTCCTAGGCCACGACAGCTTAATTTTGATACCATCTCGGCATGCAAATTGAAAATGTTATAAGAATGCATGATCACCTCAGAGACCTAGGAAGAGAGCTTGCTAAAGATTCAGGATTTTCGCGTCTTCTTGGGCATTGGACAGAGAACATTGATGATTCGACGTCAATCATTCCATTTTGTATCAATTATTCACTAAAAATGTGTACAGTTTTTAAATTCTTCGTTGTTTTTAAACAATGAACAGGTAGTGCGGGGAATTAGGATGTTTCGTACTGAATATAAAGAGAGGATGATGACTTTTCATTCTACAAAATGAGGAACTTGCAACTTCTTGAGAGTGACGCTGATCTCTTGGAAAGGATTCTGAAGGTTGTGCACTCACCAAAATTCATATGGCTTAGATGGCGCAACTGTCCCTACTCTTCCCTCCTTCCTTGTATTATAATGAAGAACTTAAGGGTTTTACAAGTGAGGGGGTGAAATTAGAAACATTGTGGCAAGACGATTTGAGGTAAATATAAGTTTGTTAAGTTAAAGTTTGTATTTTTCTTTGCTATTATTAATATGGCTCAAACTAATCATCTATAGACATGTGCCTGCTTTGGGCATGTCCATGTACATGGACAGGGCCGAATTCAACCATGTCCTTGTACATGGATAGGGACGAATTGTTCTTGTCCATGTAAATAATTTGGGCATGTCCATGTACATGGACAGGGCTAAATTCAGGCATGTCCCTCTACAGGGACATGCCCGAATTTGACCCTGTCCTTGTACAGGGACATGACCGAATTCAGGCATGTCCCTGTATAGGGATATGTCCAAATTCGGGCCTATCCCTGTACATGGATAGGGCTGAATTCGTCCATGTCCATGTAGAGGTACATGCCCGAATTCAGCCTTATCCATGTACATGGACATGGATGAATTCGACCCTGTCCATGTACACAGACATGCTCGAATTGGCCTATCCATAAGTCTAAATCCTCAAGAATAGGCCTAAGCCTTTATATAACCCAAGGAACAAACCTAAATCATATGCCCAAGCCTCACATACTACTTCCTTGCATAAAATGAGAATAATTCTTTGAACAAATTTATAATATAAAAATACACAACTTTACTCAAATCCATTTTTTAATATGGAATAAAGAATCATTGATCTAATATGTTATTTGAAGTAAAAATTACACCATTGAAAATTGGAAATATGACCTTCTGCTTATTTTTAATAGCTCTGGATATTGTCTGCCTGTTTTTTTATTATTATTTTAGTTTGTATTTGTTTAAAAAAAATCTATTGTTTCCTATTTCCCAACTAAAGAGACTATCATTTTAGAGCACTCATCAACAACAACAGTCAGAACATCAAATATTTATTCTCCAACTTGAAGATACAAACTGAACAATATCAACAAAAACACCATGACACCTATGAAACACATATGATTAGCTTAGTGTGATATTATATGCCCACATAGCAGGATTGGTAGTTCTTACGATCCTGTCCCTGTACACGGACAGGGCCAATTTGGCCATATCCATGTACATGGACATGCCCGAATTCGACCCTATACATACGTCTAAATCCGAAAGAATAGGCCTAAGCCTTTACATAACCCAAGGAACAATCCTAAATCATATGCCCAATCCTAAATCATATGCCCAATCCCAGCTAGAAAATGGGTGCCTCTAGTCTAGAAGAATTCCTAAGTAAAAGAGGAAAATAGGCATCAAAATCACAATGTTCACAAAATTAAGAGACTATGCCAGTTCCCAACTTTGAAACAAGCTGCACACTAAGAAGCATTCGAGTAATGCTAGAGAGAAAATTTGTTGTTTAATTATGCTTGGGACCACTCTTTCAAAATACATGTTATTGGCACAAGAGATAGATGAATGTAGAAGGGAAATAAAAGTAGCTAAATACTATTGAGGGGATATTGCAACAAAGAGTGTTTCAAGTCCATCTGTTTTTGAAGACTAAGATTTAACCTCCACTTCACAAAGACATCTTCCTTGGGAAAGATTTTTTAAACACAGTCCATTATTTCCAAGTGCTGTTAATTGCTACTGTGAACACTAATTGGTTGGCCAATGGTTAATGATACATTTATTAAATTGCTTGTTTTAGTATGTTCTGAAACTATTAGAAGTTCTTGAAACTAAATCATTTTTATTTTAATCATGATTTACTTGGCCAAGCTCTCTTATCAGTTGTTGACTAGAGAGGTTTGCCAATATTTTTGGCACCCCAAAGGTTTCACCTCAAATTCTCCAGCTTGATAAAACTGTTGTCTGGCATCATATAGTGTAATCATTTCCAAAATTGGGATCAAATTTGATTACAGATGGATATTGAATTCTCTCTTTGTTGTTCTTTTCAAGTCTTGGAGATTTGTATGCTATCTTAGAATATATATAGGGAAGAATGTATCTATTTTCTGTTTCATTCAACCTACTTACACGAGTATTATTGTGAATTTACATCTTGGGATGTGTTTCAGGTTGATTTTGAGATTATAAAGTACACGCAATAATTATATGATCCAAGTAACTATATGAGTGGTTTCTAGATTTTTCACATACGAATACATAGAAAAATGAAAGTAAGAGAATCACTTTGAAGTCATTCAAGTATATAATACAAGATCTTGCACATATTGCATTATTTTCCACTCTTTATCAAACTCAACCATTAGGTGAGTGATTGTGATAATTTATATTACACTTAAGAATGATCGGAGGCCTGTCCCTGTACAGGGACATTCCTAAATTCGACCCTGTCCATGTACAGGGACACGGTCGAATTCGGGCCTGTCCATGTACAGGGACATGACTGAATTCGAGTCTATCCCTGTACACGGACATGGCTAAATTCGGCCATGTCCACCTCCTAAAACACAAAACATGTAAATAAATGAAAATTTAATTAATTGGGGAATATGTTAAGAATTACCTGGAACCTGAAGTAACAACAACAAACAACAACAAGAAACATCAACCAACAACAACAAGAAACAACGACCAACAACAACGACTGCCAACACCAACCATCAACAACAACCGCCAATAGCAATGACCACCAACACCAACCAAAAACTACCACCAACCAACAACAACCACCAACAAATAGTGCAGAAAAGTGTAAAATGAACGATGTGAGGGGGATATATAAAATTGTTTTCGATCGAAAGGTTTTTTAGAACGAAACTGTCACTGGGGAAAAAAATCCGTTCGGCTAATATGGTACATGATAGTAGAGATTGTCATCACGATACCGTTTGATTTGATGTCTAAAGGTTCACCCAAAAAAGTTTTCGTCCGAAAAGAGGTGTCTTTCGACCGAAACAATTATTAGTTCGGCCGAAAAATTGTCACTAGGAATTTTGGAGACCCGATTCTCACAAAAGTGTTACCCACCTTCATGATTTTACCCTCGTATCATATCTCTCCTTCTCATTCTGATTGGTTAAGATAAGTTTAAAGGGATGTTAGTTTCCACTTGTACTGTTTATGTCTTGGTATAGGGGTCAAGTAATCCAAGGGAAGTTTCACCTGTCCACAGGGGAAACATTCCATAACAACCATTAGGAAGAGAAGGGGTTCCATTCTTTTAGTATCATTATTGTTCCATAGTTTAGTAGAGCATTCAGGGGTGGATTATTGAAGCATAACAAAGAAGGTAGCATATTTTGTAGCAGTCATTCAAGCCATAGTGTCCAAGGAAACTCCTAGTGAATGCCCCTTTCTTTGTACCTGCATTTCTTAATTGAGGAAAAAAGAAGTAGAGCATAGGCCTCACCTTCTAGCTAGGTTTTCTCCTGTATCAAGTTTCCTAGGTTACATCTTGTGTTCATTTGTGTGGATGGTGTGTTCATTTTCTTGTTGTTTCATTTCGTATTTTAGTGATTTCCATAAATTTGATACTAAGCTAATGTGAAGCTAATAATAATAAATTTGAGATCTAAAGTAATAAATTGCATTAATAAAAGGTTTTAGAATACTGTAAGATCTGTTGTGACAAACTATTCTAGTGGAATATCCACAATAGTTTACAGATCAAACAATTTTGTGAACACCCATATGAGAGAGGACGTAATCTATGCATGCATATGATGCATGAGCATTGCATCTTATATTCATATTTTGAGGATACTCCAATCTCGCTTAACCATGGGAGTCATGTTCATTCTAGATCTCATTAGACAAGAAAAAATTGTAGTAGATCTTGAGGCCTTTGTTGAAGGGTGATAATTCTATCAAAATATTATAAAAGACCCTACTTGCATTATAGGCATCTATGAACATAACAATCTAACATGACTACATCCATTGCTTATTATTTAAATTAAGATATTTATGATTTGGAGTTTTGCAAGATCCATAGAAACACAAAAGTAAAGAAAATTAGTCATCAAGATCACAAAGTATGTGATTTTTATTGGACATATTGATTTTTCACTTTATATCTCAAACCATGCAAAAATGCATGAAAGAGTGAGATGTTAGAGCATAATCCATAATGCATAAGTTTGATGATAATAAAAATTATGTTACCTTTTCCCTAGCTTTCTTACGAATCCCACCTAGTGTAAAAAATGTTGTTCCAAGCATTAATGTTACAAAGGATACATCTTCTTGATCTTGGGCTTGGGATGAGGTAGGGGGAAAGAGAGCTATGGGGCATTCTCAAAATATTTTTCAAAGTATTGTCAAACTGATGTCAATGTTGCTAGAAACAAGAAAAAGAAAGTCAAAGAGTGTGATAGATAAAGATACATAGAATTAGGAAAAGGGGAATGATCATTTTGGAGAATAAAGGAGTGGGGATTTCATGATGCTATAAATTGAATGAACATAATCCCAATTCTCATTATTGCAATTCCTATTGTAGGTTTTGTGATGTTAACAAGGTTCATTTTGTGCAAGTTCATACTAAACTTAATCAAGAATATACTAGTTACAAAATTCCACCAAACTTAATAGAGTTTTTAATCCCAAACATAATCATTAAATAGTTTTCTGTAAAACAAAGAAAAACTACACATCATTTTTATAATGAGCTTCACCAAACTTGAAGAATATTGGTGGATTATTAAGAGATTTACATTCACTTTTTAGTTATGTGTTTTGTTCCCATTATCTATTATATTAGTGAGGATGCCATGAATTACATACGATGTGGTTGAGAAACACATCATTGTGCTGAAATAATAATCATATTAATTACCAAAGATATAACCATGTCATAAATTTTAACAAGTAAACACATGACACTATAAATCAACATATTAGATACTATTAGTGAGATGGAACATATGAACATGAGGGAAAAAAAAAAAAAAAACCGCGATTACTTCGCCTCGGCCTTCGCCTCGGCCTATATAAGATGGGATAGCTCACAAACCTTACAACACTTGGGTGTATCGATCAGAGTTTTTGGGTTCGATTCCATGTCCTAGGAATGCCGAGAGTCTGTTCCAAAAGCACTTCCTGCTTCTGCCCAAAACCTTGGATAATTTTTAATTTTATTTTAAAAAACCCATGAGTCCTTCCCTTACTGGCCATGGTTATCTTTTTTTTTTAAGTAAAAGTGGGACCTTTCATATTAGAGCTTCATCCAAAAAGGAGGATACATGACACATAGGAGCCAGGTGTCCCGCCTGTGAAGGAAACCAGGGCACCTGGCTATCTTACTGTAACATGTCCAAAAGAGAAATATAACATAGAGCCACCCTGCCCGTAGGAAACCAGGGGGAGTGTTTAGAACTAATAGGAGTTTGATAATATAGTTACTAAGGATAACCAGACTGGCACCTAAAGGACTGTCGTCCTGAGAAAATACAACAGCAAACATAAAAAACATTCAAGCTCTATGACCTGTTAACCAGTGCTCGCCTTGTCCTCCTTCGCCTTGTCGTCCGTCGCTTCTGTGGCCCGAACTGGAATTGCAAAAGGCTGTGTGCAAGTAGGACATAATCGCTTGGGCATGTCGTTGGAATAAGCCGCGTAAAGCATGTCGAGGCGTTGGCTTGCGCAGACCGCTCTGAAGATTTGGTCTTCAACCAGACTTCTCACCTCAAATATGAGCTGCAGCTGCTCCGGGAGAAAGGGAGGTGGCGAGGGCTGCCTCTCCTGCATATCATCGCTGTCCAGACATCCTGCTCCGTGGCTGCACCAGTGTCCTTGGCTGTACCAACGTCCTTCCCGTGCTCCTCCTCTATGATGCAGGTTTCGGTGCCGGGGTCCGAGGGAGCTTTTACGCGAGAGTCGGAGGAGGTCCTGTCGCAGGGAGTAGTTCCAGGACGAAAGGAGCGGGTATGGGGGTCCCAATCATCCGGGAAGGTAACCAGTTTCGATTCTGAAAAATCCTCTGGGAGCTGAATGCTCGAATCTTCTACCACAGTCGTGCCCGGAGGTGAAACTGCTGCTCGAATTGCTCGCCGGCGTCGCTGTCTAGCTAAAATGACTGCGGTTTGGAATTCTCGGTGTCGTTTTCGTCTGGAGGCAGCTGCATACCAGCGCGCCCCCCTGCGTGGTCGCCCCCTCAATCTCGGCATGCCTGAGACAAGAGTTAGAACTGGGTCGCCAAGAGTTGGAAGCAAGTCGCCAAGAGTCGAATGGCAGCCTCGCTGCACAGGAAACTGCTCGGCAACAATGGAACATCCGGGACGGTTGATGGGCGGATAAATCACAATGAACGCCATTAAAGCCATGAGCTTAATGCTCTGGCTAGCCGGACCAAGAGCGCTCGTGCTGGATCACATAATGTTACGGAGGTAATCTGAGCTGACGCTCATATTGAATGGCGGAGTGTGTGGGGAGGACCGGTAATAAAGGCCCCCCGCCTCCCCTCGTCACCTCCCCTTGCCACCTCCCCTCGCTATCGTCTCCGCGTGTCACCCCATCCGGGGTACTGGCCATGGTTATCACGAGAAAGTATGGTTGACATTATTTTCAATATTTGTCTGCTATGTTATTTTATTTAAAAAAAAAATGAGTCCTTCCTTACTGGCACTAGTGTGTGCACTAACAAAATTGAGGCTCTGTGCACGTTGCCACAGGGAGCGGTAATGGTCCATTTGGATGCGTATACAGTTAAAAGGTTTCTCACGTGGCTGTAGCTCTCATTCATTTTAATGTCGGTGCTTAGTGTCTCTCCATTTTATGCATCTCTAATTGTATATAGGCTTAGGTTTTTAAATTGTTTTTATGCTTTTTAAAATATTAAAATATATTGATAAATGAAATTAGAAATTTAAGTTTTAAGAATTAAGTTGATAAATGGGATGAAATGAAAAAATGTTAAGTACTTTTAGATCTTAATTAAATACAATTATGATTAACATTTATTAAGATAGAATTGATTTATTATATTTTTAATGAATAATAATATATACTAATAATTGAACATATCATACAAATTTTCTTTCTTTTTTATTAAAGAAATAAATTAAAATTATTATATTATATAATTTTATAAGTATTAAAAAAACCTTATATTTGATTTCTTAAACTATTTTAATAATAATAATAATACACAAAAATACACAATAAATATTATCAATTATTTTGCATATTTTAAAGTTGATAATATTAAGTTGCATATTATAAATATTATAATAAAAGTAAAAACAAACTAAGTTGATAATATTAAGTTTTATACAAACTAAGTTGATAATCTTGAGTTTTATAGATTTTTTTTTCCTTCAAAAAAAAAATTACTTTAAATAATTTTTAACTTTATAAAAATATATATTTTAAATGATTTTTAATTTTATAAAAAAATATACTTTAAATAATTTATAATTTTATAATTTTTTTTTCTTTTCTTTTTAAATTTACATAAAATGTGTTTATTTTATATTATGTAGCTTATAATATATACAATTTATAGTTTTTTTATTAATTATAAAAAATAATTAAAATAAAAAAAATATAAGATAATATGAACATTAAGTTAAAAGTTAAAAAATAAAAAAGTTAAAATGGAAAGATATTTTTAGATAATAAATATTAAAAATAGAATCAAAATTTATTAATTTAAAGTTAGAGATTTTAAACTGAAAAACAAAGAAAATATATGAAAATAAATTAAATTTAAATAGAAAAATGAAAGATAACTTTATAAAAATAAATCTTTTAATTTTTAAATTTACATAGAATTTGTTTATTTTATATTACGTAACTTATAATATATATGATTTTATAGTTTTTTATTAATTATAAAAAATAATTAAAATAAAAAATATGAGATAATATAAACATTAAATTAAATGTTAAAAAATTAAAATGGAAATATATTTTTAGATAATAATTTTATTTTTTTAATCAAAAAAGGGAGTTTCCTATTACTGAGTTTTTATAGTACAAAAATGCCACATGTCAACAGTCATGTCAATAGTTTGCCACCTATTCCGTCAAATTAGCAGAAACCGGAACAGGTGGCAGACTGTGATATCATTAGACAAAATAGCTATCTGTCATTTTCCCTGCCAAACGGAAACCAGAACATGTGGCGGATTCATGTTCTTACTGAACTGTTCTATGCATCTAAGAAAAACTACCAACTGAAAAATATGACAAAACTGTAAAATTGCATTATTGCAGTACATAGAGTTGAGTTTAGAGTGTGCGAGGTGACCATAGAAAATAAATTACACATTAGACCCTGGGGCATTTCGTTCGAAGCGTCGTTGAAGGGGTCATACATGGGCTAGAGAATGAAAGGCCTCGCACAGGTCGGGCAACGCTGAGCTGCTGGTGTATTCGAGAAGGCATCATAAAGCATGTCAATCTGCTGGTGCATGAGGGTGTCCCAATGTATCTGGTCAGCCATATGGTTCCTTAGCTTGAAGACAAGCTCAAGCTGCTCCGAATGGAAGAAAGGTGGTGGAGCATGGTAGAAATCAGGGAGAGTCGTGAGTGGTGGAGGCGCCAAGACTGGGTGGCCCTCCACCTTCGCACCCAAGTCCTCCGGTGCAGTGTCCATTACCTCCACCGCTTTGACCTCCTCTGCCACTGTCTTGAATTGGTTGTCCGTGTTCTAAATTGAGGCCATAGAGTCCAAATGGAGGAATTCCTCATCAATTATACATGTGGCCCCTTCCATGGCGGCTTGGGCGCTTGTGCTTGCTAGATTATGGCTGGGGGGATGCAAATCATCCGGCACTATGAAGAGGAGGGATTCCAGAGGAACTTGGATGGGTTCCTCCAGAATCTCCTCCTCAACGTATGCCATTGGCGATGTTCTTGGTTTCTCCCATTCTTGAGTCCGAGCAATGGATAGGGCACGCTCCATCCTTTGCACGCGCCTCTGTTGGGAAGCTAGAATATACTAGGCTGGGCCACGCCTAGGCTTGCCTCTTTCCCTTGGCATGGCTAAGCCAAGAAGACTGATAATTTGCTGGGTAATCTCAATAAGAGTTCAATGAATGTAGGTCTCGTTCTTAGAGTGTCCAGGGTGATGGAGCGCAAGGGAGAAATGGAGCCAACCTCGTTCGAGCGAGAGTGATAAGCCAAGGCCCGACATGACCACTGTACCGATACCCCCACTGCAATTACACCTTGTGGCCGCCATATTTCTCACGTGAAGGAGTTGTTCTCCCCTTCTCAGCAGGCAGTAATGGCTTCCCTTCATTCAAGAATGAGGTGAAGGGTGCCACCCTGCCATATTAATGGATTGGGTCTGGGGTAGACTACGTGGCCTCTCGTTGCTACGTGGCACCCCATCCAGGATTTTAGATAATAACTATTAAAAATAGAATCAAAATTTATTAATTTAAAGTTAGAGATTTTAAACTGAAAATCAAAGAAAATATACTAAAATAAATTAAATTTAAATAAAAAAATTGAAGAAACCATTAAAAAATATTTTTCAAATAAGGAACAAATCCCATCTATGATGCTTAGTAATATTGTGAATATATCGAGAGTAAATTGAACAAATCTAGTCTCACCCCTCACACTTCCATAATGATAATGACAAGCTATTTGTAAACCAAGATTGGATTAGATTTTAAAGAATATAGTATTATTATAATGGTTTAGGGTAACTAATGTTATAATAAGAAGAGAGAATTAACTTCTACATTGTGTTATTTATCTCAAACTTTTTTTCCCGAAACAAATTGTACTTTCTATTAAGATAATAGTTTGTACAATCAAAAGGCATTGAATTGCATTCTAAAACATGGTCTACCAACTAAATCATCAAAAATGCACATATTGAGCTTCCCTGTAGTTGTTCTCAAAATATAACCCAACAACATCCTCAAAAGTATAACACGTATAATATCAAAAACATTGTTTTTAAAAGAAAGTGCCCTCTACTTAGGCTATGGAAGAACCCTCCAAAAATTCCTTCCAAACAAAAACATGTGATGGTAGTTGAAGCACCTCTTTTGAGAGTGTATCAGCCTCTATATTTAGTTCCTTGTAAATATGCGTGAAATGTAGTTCTTCAAAGGATCTGGCATGAAAGTAAAGTTTTTGTCCTAACTGTGTCAAATTCAAATGTTGGAGTTGTGTCTCATTATTCATCTGATGCATAGCTTGGAGTCTCCATAAAAATTACATTTGTGTACTCCTTTGAAGGTTGCCGACTTAAGAAGTGTCAAGAGTGTTTAAAACTCTACCAATTTGTTTGAACCAGATCCAATGTTTGCTTTCCCAAATATATAGTGAATCAATGAGAGGTATAGATAGAATCCTAAACCACACTTCATTTTTGGGCCTTGGCAGGCCCCATCAAAAAATCCCCAGGGCATGGAGTTATCGATGTTGAGTGGAGTGATCAATCATGGTTGCTTAATGCAATGGGAGGCTTTATAAAATTGAGTGAGCGCTATTAACTGTTGTGAAACTTTGAAGGGTGACCAAATTTTATTTTCTAATAGACGTTCATTACGAGCCAACCATAGACCCCACACAACTACCCCACACAACTAAAAGTGGCAACACTTTCCAAATAGAAAGACTAAGATTTGTGAAAAATTATTTGAAGCAAATGGAGATGCTATCTTTAGACTAGAGGCGGGATATACATGTGTGAGTCTCCAAGTCAGACCATACTTGTTTGGCAAAGGCACAATGGAGGAAAAGAAGTGGAATTTTTTCTTCTTCCTAGAAACAGAGAGGAAAAGTACTCGGACCATGTTGACCAATTATTTGTAATCACTCCCATGTCAATACTCATCCTTTGAGTACCAACCAGAAGAAGAGGGTTGAATTTGGAGGCTTGTTAATTTTCCATATAATATTATACCACTATAAAGTATTTTCTTCCTCACAACTCATCAGAGATTTATAGCCTAGTTTGGTTGTGTATGAACCTCCAGACTACGGAAAATACCAAGCTAATTCATCCAACTTCTTTGAAAGATGTATATGAGTTTGTAGAAGTGTAGATATATACTTATGCCAATCCTGCTCCCGGTGAGCTTCGAGTTCCAATTCGGTAGAGGAGAGCTAAGCTTGTTTCCAAACTGTGGTTGTTTCCCAATTTATTAGTTGATTCAATGTGAAAAAACCTTTTGAGTGAATGTATGAGATCCATGTCAAGAAAGACATTGGCATCACACCAAATGATCGCATTAGAGCCATCCTGACTTGGGTACCATTTCCTACCCTCCAGGCTAGGTAGTTTCCAAGTAATAGAAATGCATTGGTCAACGTCCTCCACTACGATGAAGCGGTCGGAATATGTTTTCTTTTGAGCCGGATCCAATCCACAGTTGAAAGAGGCGAGATTCATTTTGCAATGAGAATTTTTTTCCAAAGGCTCTCCAATGTAAGGAAAACCCACAAGGATTTGGCCGCAAGTTCCTGTCCAAATTTAAAATCATCCTTGAGACCCCATCCATTGCTTTCTTTTGGAAGAGTAAGTCATTTCCAACTTACCAAGTGGAGGCCTTTATATTCTAGGCTTGTTTTCCAAAGATAGTTAAAACATAATTTCTGGATCCGAATAATGATACCTTTTGGGATCTATGCCATTAAGCGTCAGAATATCGGGATCACCTACATAACTGTTTTGATGAGTACAAGCCTACCTCCCTTGGAGATCCAATGATTGCACCATAAATTCACTTTTCGCTCCACCTTTGCCACTAACTAGGACTAATCTCTAATTCCATAGTTATTTGGTTTTATAGCATATCCCAAGTACATGGTGCCCTCATCGATCTACTTTCTTGTGAAGGGGAAAATATTAGACAATAACGTGTTGAATTATTCACTGGAAGAAGGAATATATATGGCATATTTTATGTCATTGGTAACCATCCTTGTTGTTGCGCTAAAATTGTTAAGAATATCCTTTAAGTATTGACAGTCTGCAAGAGAAAAATGACAAAAGATTAAAACATCATCAACAAAGAGTAAATGTGAGAGCACTGATTGGTTGTCAAAAGAGAGTCTATGAAAAGAGAGGGTTCAACGAGCTTATATTAGGGCTTGAATTAGACCTTCCGTCACCAAGATAAAGAGGTATGAGGATAAGGGGCATCCTTGTCTTAGCCCCCTACCGGATTTGAAGAACGTAGTCCCAACTCCATTAATTAAAAGATAAAAAGAGGCATAAGTAACTCCAACCATTATCCACTTGAAATATTGTAGATCAAGGTTGATATTTAATAACAAGAGTATGAGAAATAATCGTGACACTCTATCAAAATCTTTTGACTGATCAATTTTGAAGACGGTGACATATTTCTTTTTAGTTTTGATAAAATGCATCCCTTCCTGCATTGCGCCAATGGCCTCATGAATTAATCGGCCTTTGAGAAAGTCTAACTACTCCGGTGAGATAAAGTTGGAGATAAAGGGCTTTAGTTGCAAGGCTATGACCTTATAATGGATTTTATAAAGGCTATTTCATAAGGATATGGGTCAGAAATATTCAAAGGAGATAGGAAGATCTGATTTTGGGATTAAGGCCAAGAACATAGAATTTAGGGCTTGCTTTAGCTTTCCATCCTTTCTAATCTCTTCCAAGACAAGAACACGATCATTTCCAACTAGCTCAAAGAAGTATCGATAGAAGTCTATAGTCCAACCATCTAGGCTAGGGATTTTGTCTTTTTTGAAGGTATCTAGAACTCCCCTTAGCTCTTCCAATGTTATTTCCTTAAAGAATTCTCTATTGTCTTCCTAATCAAGCATTTTTGGGAAGATTCTTAAAAGACATAGCATGTCCCCAATGGATTCATGCTCTTTCTCTGCAAAGAGGTCTTTAAAATGTGAGACCCCCATGTCTGCAAGTTTTGTAAAGCCCCTTTTCTTGTTACCTTGTTAGTCCTCCAGTTCCCATAAGGTATTTTGGTTCTTTCTATGGTTTGCAAATCTTTGGAAGTACTTAGTATTATGATATCTAGTCGCTAACCAGAGTGCACAACTCTTGAGTCGCCACATTTGTTCCTTTTCAATAAGAATGGCATGTCACTTGTATTCCAATAGTTTACATTTATCCCTTAGCTCTGCATCAATTGGTTGTGTTCCGATTGCATGTGCATACAAAGCCTCCAAGATTTGTTCAATAGAAATGAGTTCCTTCCCAAGAGTTAGTCTATAGGATTTGGTCCAAGTTGGAGATACCTTTCTCGAATTCTGAAGATTCTCATGAATTTGGTCACTGAAAGATGGGCCCCTTTCCATAGAGAAGGGAAACCACATAGAATGGTCAAGATGCTTAAATTCATCAATACTAGACCAGCTGGAGTTGTACTTGAAAGGTGCACCCGGTTTGGAGTCCGACTTACCTAGTTCCAAGTAAATCGGTCAATGATCAGAACAATGTATCAGTCCTACCCATGATCGATAATGATTGATGGTAATAATTAATATTTCTTTGGCTAGAAAATGATCAAGTCGTTTGTGATTTCCACCATCCCCTTTGTGATTGTTAAACCAAGTAGGTTTCAAAGACACATGTTCCACATCAACTAAATTGCAACCTTCGAGCTTCTCTGAAAAATAGTGAGAAAGTTTGTCCTCTCAGCCCTATGTTCCCCATATCTCGTATTGATTAACAGTGAAGTTTGAGTCACCACCTAGAACTAGGTTTTCATCCTTGGCTAAATGATAGCCTAGTGTTTTTTTCTAGAAAGCTTCCTTGTCGATATATGATCCATATACATTGAGTATTTTGAACTGGCGATTTAGCTCATAACTGAAGATATTTGTAACAAGACTAGACTTGATCGAGTAGGAGTTTAACAAAGAAATCTTAGGAGAAAAACCAATAATTAGGCCACCAAAAAATCTCGTTGAGTTTGTCCGAATGAACTGCTAGCTAGGAAGAGATGATTAAGGTCAAAGAGAAAGGATTCAAAGATACCCATGGTTTCCTACAAGAGAATTATATTGGGCTTTGAATTGTCGCATAAATTGCAGAGGGAAAACTTTTTGGCTTTCCCTCATAAGCCCTGAATGTTTACAGATAAAATGATCATTGGGTAACCTTATGTGGGGCCCTCCGTACTCTAAGGACCCCTGTGATTAATATTTTGTTGCCTTGACATACTTCCCGATTCACCCTTTGTTGTGCATGCTTAATTGTAGATTTGCGATCAAGTTTTGAAGGGACCAATTCTTTCAACAAATTTGAGCCTAGACCACCCGAAAACCCCATGCCAGGTCCCTAGGATGCAGGAAATAGGGATCTCTCCCCGACAAACACGAGTTTGGATTTGAGCAAGAAGGACCCATCTTGAGATAGGAGTTATGGGAAGCTAGAGGAAACTTGTTAGGAGGAAAGACAAGGGGGAAATTGTCAGAGGAAGGGGTAGGTGCAGATGGGTGGGGTGCAGTAAAATTAGGGAGAGTCTCAATCCTCTCCCCCAATCCATCTAAAGCTTCATGAGCTAGTAATGAAGAACAAGAAAAAATGATTTGATTAATAAGAGAGAAAGACTTACCAGTACCTTGGAGAGGTGGGAGAGTCACTTCCCATAAAGAAGTCAATGCATTGTGCTTGGACTCTATTAGCTCCAAGTCTCTTGTTAGCTTATTTAGCTCCATGTATAGGTATTCCTTTTGAAGTATGTCACCATGGATCAACTTTGCATAGAGGGGAAGAGCACAAGGGCTTCACTTTGTTGACCAAAATCTTATCATGTTCATTCATAAAGGAGATTTTTTAATTGTGAAAAATATAGTTAATATATTGTAGATATTGAGGGGATGTGTGGGGTGAGGGGGTTTTATAGGTATTGGGGAGTATTAAAAGGGGCGTTTGGTAAAAATATGGGATATATAGTAAAAATAGGGGTTTGTTTGATTGGAAATGTGTATTGGGAGGGGGGTTAAACAAAATAATTTTGGGAGATATTTATCAATATCTAGTGAAATTAGGGGTATTCTTTAATATCCCATGAACGCAGGTGTTATATCACAGGTTTAATGAGTAGAGACTCTATGGCGAAGAGTCTATTCTGAGTGTATCAAAGTAATGTTTTTTACTGAAACATAATCAATGTATTTTATGGGAACAATAACAATCAAGTCAGTTTTTTTTGTCAGAAAGGGTCTTGTGACACCGAGCATGTGTAATTCCACAAGCAGGGACTTGACTAGATTGTCAAAATCCCATCTCACAGTATACATGAAGATTTCGCACGTGATGGAAACATGCACATCTAAACTACACATGGATATAGTCTAAGTGTTGTGTATAAATTTTCTCTCATAGTACTATATCCATCGACTCATAAAGACCTTTCCTGGGATCAAAATCAAAAGCTACTTAGGATGTCATCAATGGATTGAAGCTCCTTGTTCGACCAAAATTCTATGAGTAAATTTAGTAATTTAATCTAGATTGGAAGGTTGGTAAGGCTATCCTCTCGAGTGTTGAAGAGGGGTTGCCATGGCTTTGAGCAAAAAAGGTTGACGATCCCAATACCATTGACTAGAAAGGATAACTTCCACATATAATTTATTCTGAAAAACCACTCCCATCCATCCTCTCAAAAGTAGATGACAAATCGACAAAAGTAGATGACAAATCGACCGGGCCTCCGTGGTTCCCAACGAAAGGGCCTCCGTGGTACCCAACGATATGAGGTGTCCAGATGGAAGAGCAAAGGACTGGTAAGGGCCTAAAAGAGGAGGCTTCGAGTCCCTTTCCAGTGCATGTGAGGCATCGTCTAGAGTGTGTGAAGAAGCAAATATTTGAATTTTGAGGGTGGAGGAAGTATTCAATTCATTCAGCAGGTCATCAGAGTTATCTACTATAAGATCATATCCTTTCATTCTACCTAGAGATCAGCCCCATGCATTGAGGCACGAGCTTAGTAGATGACTAAGATATGTGAACCCCGCTTGTCAAGCCTTCATTGTTAGGGTTTTTTATCTCAACCTCTAATCATCCTCCTTCTTGGTAGTTACATTTGTCATACCATGTTGTATCTCTAATTATCTCAAACTTAAAGAGATAAACTAAATCATTTTCTCAAGCTTCCTCCAATAATGGTAAAAGTGAAAAATGTCATAAAAGGATTTTCTAAATAGAGAAATGTCCCATATTATATGAATTGACTATAAGATTCGATAAACTCGTGATAGATAAAGTGGCTCCAAGTTTTAAGTCTAGTATCATTGTCTCCAAATAATCAAGAATACCATATACATTTACATTTGAGTGATCTATAATTGAAATGAAAACTTCATTCTATAGGTACATGGGCTAGATTAAGTAACCCTAACAATAAATATAGGCTAATTAATAAGTCTCTAAGGGTGTGTAATACTCATCTTTCCCATTGATGGAACATACATTAAGTAATCCTACTAATTGTATGCAATAAATGCCAGTAAGAATCACAAGTCAATATTAATCACCATATTAATGAAATCCCATTTTAAGCTTGTGATTTGTAAACTGTTATAGATATTCCATTGAAATAGTTTGTCATAATCAATCTTGTATTATATTGAAATATTTTATTTTGTAGGTTTATTTCCTTGGATCTTAAATTAATTATTACTAGCTTATTACTCAAATTTATGAAATTAATTGAAATACGAAAATGAAAGAACAAGAAAATGAACACACCATCCACACAAATTGACACAAGATGTATCTTGGAAAACTAGATATGGGAGAGAACCTAGCTAGAAGGTGAGGCCTATGCTCTGCTCACTTTTATTCAGTTATGAAAATGCAAATAGAAAGAATGGGCCACTCACTATGGAGTTGCCTATGGCATTGTGGCATGTATGGTTGCTACCAAATCTTCTTCCTCCTCTGTTATGCTCTCAAATTCCACTCCTAGATTCTTTGATCAACTATGGAACAAGTACAATGCTAAAATAATGGAAATCCCCTTTCTTCCTAGCGACCCAATATTTAACATATGTAACACCACTCGTCCCCCCAGTCAAGGTGCACTATTGCATAAACACTCTGATTTAGCTCTGATACCTCACTGTAACACACCATGAACCCTCCCTAAGGTGTGCTACCAAAAATTTCTTCTCTGATACCAAGAATAAAATGAAACACATTGAAACATGCCTAACAAACACACATCTAACAACACTTGCAAAAACCATGAACAAAAACTAAAACAACAAATCATAACAACATATAATTATTGAACTCAAAGTTCTTAATGCGCAACAATTAAATACGAGAACAAGAATAAAAACAAAGAATAACACTTATATTTAAGTAAAACTAGTGCAACCGATTGTAGGGGATGGATGTTCTTCCCAACCATAGATATGGTGCTCCAAATATCAACAACAGATCACCCCCGAGCTAGGGCTATGTATCCACAAAAGAGGGTGTCCCTCATAGTCCCAACACTTCCCAAGGTGGCTAGTTTTCCTACAACTATCCCAATTCACCCAAGTCTCTTCCCTTAGGCCTTCCCTCTTCCCTCCAGGGCTCCAGTGTGTTTGGTCTGACATGATTCTCTCTACTAGGGACTCCAAGGATGTCAGTTGCTAGGAGAAATTGTCATCACATAATTGATCGCCCTCGGGGAAGTCCTCTCTCTCACAGAGAGTTTATATACAAGCCCGACAAGCTACTTCTTCATTTATTGTGACCTATGCTCTTGTGCTAATCCAATTCAATGTCTCCACTCAATTTTGTGAGCTCATGTTCTTTCTCCCAGACTGCTCATTGATTTTAGAACTCGTTAGACTGTTCAATTGATTGATTGTTGCATTTTTCCATACAAAGTCCTCTTTTCCTTTCTTGCTTGACTCACACTTCTCACAAGGAGGTTTGTACTTAGCCCCATTCTCACAATATCTTCTTGAAATGAATTCTCACACCCACCCTCTTACGGGCATTCAATGATTGGCTTTGAAAACTCTCCAAAGGAAATAGAAGGTTCATAACATAAGGTAATTTCTAGACAAGGTGGGTTGAGATTAATACCCATAATATTTCCCATTTTGGACCCCTTGGACCCCTCCCCCTCTTGTGGATACTTAGCCCCTCATTACTCTATCCATGTCCACCTACAATGACATTATATTTAATAATCATTAAGATTTACTAAGTTTACATATTATATTGCTTAGCCCATGGACACATATATTTGTAAGTATATACATCAGTAAGTTGGGGTTAAAATAGGGATGTTAGATTCCCCTCCTCCTACAAACTGCACTTTCCTCAATGCACATTATTATACATATTTTCATAATTACATACAAATCTTTTCACAGATAAATACTTGTTATTTTCACAATTTCATAGCTTCTGCATCAATTCCAACCATCAATCTCTCTTCCCCGCAATCTTCAAAACCCAAGGAAGTGTACCCCCCTTCACTTCTCACAGTCCCTCAGGTTGTACCACTTCTCTTCTAGGTCCAATGCATAGATCAGATAGGAAGCATCCAAGATGTGGCTCCAGGAATTCTCAGCTACCAAAATGGAGTCTTCATTCACTTATGTACACATGTACATTAATCTTTCTTCAAAATTTTCAAAAATTTTGGGGGTACTCTCCTCACATGGCCTCCTCGTGCTCCACCTAAAAATCCCCTTCATGCTCCACCTAGATTGTAGTGCAATTAATTACATGATTATGATCAAGTATATACTTCTTTAATAAAAAAACATGGAACACATTATGAATTATCATGTATGCAGGTAATGCAAGCATGTATGCAACTGAGCCTATCCTCTCTAGAATTTCAAACTACCCATAGTATATTGGTTCCAATTTCAGGAAACTTCCCAATTTCAATGAGCTCCTTTTGGCTTTAACTTTTAGGAATACATGCTCTCCCATTTCGAATTCTCTACATGTCCTTTTTTTTTATCAATATAACTCTTCTACCTTTCCTGAGAAAACTTCAAACTCTACCTGATCTTAACCATCTTCTCCTCCATTTCTATTAACAAATCTGTCCCAATAACAACTATATCTATTAGATTGTTCCAACTCACTGGTGTATTACATTTTCTATCATATAGAGCTTCAAACAAATTCATCTTCAATGATTCATGATATATGTTATTGTAGGAAAACTCAACTAGATGCAAGTAGTCCTTCCGCCTAGAAGGCTTGTATGTAATATACATTCTTAACATATCTTTGATTATTCAATTAATCCTTTCTGTCTGTCCATATGAATCTGGATGATATGTTGTATTGAAGTTCATATTGGTCCCAAATCCCTTCCATAAATTTGAGGTGAATTTGGGATCTTGATATGATATTATCATTTTAATCCCCCATGTAGCCTAGCAACTTCTTTCATATATATTTCTACAATATTGGCTTCCTAATGAGTTACTTTTACTAAAATGAAATGTGCAACCTTTGTTATATTTTTCATTACCACCACAATGGAATCATGTTGTTGTGTTGTACTGGGAAACATAGTAATGAAATCAATAGTAACTACTTTCCATTTCCATTTAGGAATGGGCAATGGTTGTAGCAGCCCTGGTGGGTGTATGTGCTTAGCCTTTACCTTTTGAAATTCCATGCATATAGCTAAATAATCTTTTGCATCCCTCTTCATACCAAGCTAAAAATATTTTCCTCTTATAGTTGTGATAGTATTCTTGTTAAGTACCAAACATTTACAAATATAATCACAAGAGATACCAAGAAGATCATAGAAGAAACCCACACTTTATTATATCAAACCCTTAGGGTAGGGAAACACCTTACAAATGATCATTTTAAGGAAGGGATCCACTCCTGATCACTTGCCTCTTCGAGGGGGAAACCTCCTAATGAGCTATCGCTCCAAATACAATACTTCTCAACTTTCCCATTACATTGTTTGAATCCATTTATATAGTGATACAAACCACCTAAAAACATTCTAGAGGATGAATCTTCTAGAAGTGGAACCTTCTAATAAGTCATCTTACATTTATTGCATTCACACTAGGTATTATTTATTAAAAGTGGCCTTTATACATAACAATACTTATCTACTATTATTCCCCTTGGTTACCTCCCTAGGTACCCCATATTATTCCCCTAGATACACTACATTCTATCCCACTTATGAAAGCATTGTCCCCAATGCTTGTTATGAGGAAGTACAACCATATACCAGGTTCCCATGGATAACTGTGGACCATGATGTTGAAGTAGGCTGGAGAGACAAGGTCCCATGTAGAAGTGTTAGCTGCCATGTTGAAGTATTCCACCCACCACTGTAAACCTAGGTCCCATGTCCAAGTGCTCATGTGAACTCCACAATGAAGATATCAAAACTCAATAGCCATCTAAACTCATCAGTCATCGACGACGAATTTCCAACACTTATAAATTTTGACCAAATCCCTAATGAATATGGACTCTTGATCTCCAAGACAAGATGATATTGGTCATCGATTGGCTCCAACTCCCAAACAATCAAAACTAATCTAGACCGTTGATCTTATTCAATTTCCCAACTACCAGAGAGGAATCTCGGTCGTTGGTCAAATCAACCTTTTCAACCTTCAAAAACCTTATAAATTTGTAAATTTATTAAAGTGAATTTGGGTCGTTGATCTCGAGATTGTTATGAATATAAAAATACATATAAATAGGCAATAATTAATAATATAAATAATTAATGATTAATAATTAATTATGAAGAGACATGACATATGAAAGGTAAAGTCTCTTATGAAAGG